>JAHZNI010002161.1:0-15180 GCA_027744415.1 Seira ritae | reverse complement strand
ATTGAGATCCTTGACTGTCAATGTCAGAATGAACAAAGGCGATAGTAAAATGTCAAATTACTCCTTTTCAGTCGTATGCATCGCAATGTGTGCATACAAAAATGCCAACAAAGAGGTTGAGTTACATGCAATCTTCTCCTTGCTCACCTGAAGATTCTTAATGACTTGACTGTGATTCTTAAGAAAATCATCTGCCTCGATGAGGTTGTCAGGTAGCTTGAGCAGGCTCGGAGTCAGTTCCAATATCTTCAGGTGGAGACCTTGATGCGGCGTCTGAAATAAATTTCAGAAATTTGTTCAATTCCCGACCATTCCCCCGGAATAGAGGTCAAGGTCATTTTCATCGTCAGTCATCCCATCATCACTATGTATCCCGTATTTATTTTAGAAAGTGGTTTCGCAGAAATTGTGCATTTTTGCATAATTACGTCAGATACTCTCAAGAAGAGGACAGTGTTTCAGTGTACCACATCACACTTCATCTAATCCAAATCCACTTGAGAGATTTTTTAAAGTGATGTAATCCTCAAAATATAAATTTTGTAGCGAAAAGAAAGAGGAGCCATTTCCTGTCGTGTTCACTCTTTCCAAGTGATCACTCAATCCGAAAGGAAACCCGCTATTTTTAGATGTGCGATTACACAGATTACAGACAACAAAAACATCTTTGTGGAGCAGTAGTGCACAATACATATATGCATCTTATTTAGATACATAGAACTAGAACCTGATACCGTAAACCATGCCATATTATACTCATTACGTTAGAGATGATCCTCCTCCGAAATGTATTAAGACATGATGTCACCATGCATCATAATCATAATATTTTCCTCGTGCATGCATGCACAAACTGACAAAGATGTGTTCGCGACGACATTATTTTAATCGAATGAAACGGAGAATTAATGATGTTGATGATCTGATGCAATGTCTAAAAAAATCGAGAGCGAGAGGTATTAGTATTGATAAAGAAGAAATGAGAGAGAAGTCATTAATTCGGTAAAATAAGTATTTATTGTCTATTACCATTGCACTGTATCGGCATAATTTCCAAGAGATTATCTGAAAATCATTCATCTACTTCACTTGAGCCGTGAACTTATGTTATGTTATGATTTGTGGTGATGAGATGATGATATTGACATGCAAAAATTTATTCATATGCAAAATAAAGAAGAATTTTAAGTTAAGCAGCTTAAGAGGATTTCTTGCTACCAAATGAAGAGTCCGAGTCCTGTTTTCCTCCTCTTCTTAGTTGCAAAATTACGAGAAAATAAAAATTATTACAAGGTAGATTGGATTGGGGAGGATGTGGACTGTGGACGCGGACCTAATCAAAATTATGTATGTACCTTTTTCCTTCTCGTTTTCATCAAGTCATTATCCTGATTTGCATGAAGACGGCGTAAACAAAGTATGCGTACTACAACAACTTGCTCATCTTCTTTCCAACTCCTTTGCCTGGACTGGAATGATGATGATGATGATGAGATGATGTATGGAAGAGGAGAAGCACTTGAGAAGATGAGAACAAGACGGTGTGATGGTGATAGTGATACTGCAGGTTAGGGGTAAGATGATCATGATCATATTATCATTATCATGCACTCGCCTGATCTGACAGTGGTCATGATGATTATGATATGCTGATATTGGCAATAAGACTCGCCTTTTGTTTTCCGAGCTTTGCCCACTTCTTATTTTCCTTTGATTCGACTTGGGATATTTTTACATGCACCGCACGATTCCGTCATTTAAATTACAAAACGTAAAGGCAAACATAGATGAATGCAGCTTCAATTTTCGGATGACGATCGATAGAACGAGAGGACGTGGAGTTGTTTGGCTTTATGATCATGATATGATACACCTGGGAAAACAGAGACATAAAAAAAGAGAAGAAAAAAAATGCCATCTTTGTGACTCGATAGTGTCTCGCATGGCCCGTGAAACCGCTAAATAACCTTGATCGTTATGATACAGTCAACGTGAAAAAAGACTACAGGAGTGGGGAAAAAATGATGAGCAAGTTGAAGCTACAAGTTTGCAATTAAGCTGAAAATGTGGAGGATAAGCTATACATATCTACATGCCAGAAGCGCAAAAAGCTTCTCGTTTTCATTCTTCAATTCGGTTCTTCGGAGTAAGAAGTATGGTAAAATGAAACGAAATCCTTAGAGGTGATAAAAATGTTTTTGTTAAGGGGCTAATAATTTTGTGGTGTTTTGCGAATTGTAGTATTACTACTACATGCTATTTTTATTGTTTGTTCTTTATTTTGATGTCGTGTATTGTTGGAGGAGCAATGAAACTTGACGGCCACACTTTCTTGAAGAAAGAGCTTAAGTGGTTGGTCACGGCATCATCAGCATCATCATGATCATCCCCATCATTGCAGTTTGGTTTACCAAGATGCAAGTCTAGTCTGCCTGGCTATTCCATTTAATTTTGTTACTCGGTTGGTTTACTATATACGAGCATTGCCATGCCTAATTAGCAGTAAAGAAGGGAGAATAGGCTATAACGTTCAGAGAGATTTGAAGAAGAAGGTTAATTAATGTCATGTCAAAGATACACGACATGCTAAAAGAGTGCGTGTGAGAGGTCACATGTCACATGATTGAAGATGAAAAAATTGTTAGCCAATAATCTCGAAATTCGTTCCTTGTGCAAGTATAAGGATATAGAAGATGGACGCGGCTTTGTTTCAAGTATGTTCCTCATAATAATATGTATTTTATTGCATTGGCTTAGGTTGATTTTGCACTTTATATCATAATATCCTCTTCATCATCAAAAGCTTAGTAAGTTGGCTTAGAGCTTAAAAAGTCCAATCTCCTGGAAAATGAAGGAAGGCAGGCAGTGGGAAAGAGGTTTAGAGGCTCGTCATAATCATCATTATCATTGTCCTCATCTCATTTCGTTTCATATGGGCTTAAATCAGTTCTCCTGAAGACTGGGAAAGTCAAGAGGATGAGGACGAGGAGGACTGAGGAAAGGAGCAGAGTAAGTGGAGTGGAGTGTCATAGTCCCAGTCAGAGTGAGCATAAAGTGAGTAGAAAGTCCATGTAATGGAATCCGTTTAGCAATTGTGAGGAACACGAAACGCGAAACCCATTAGCAATACAAGTTATTACGTCCATAACAATAATAATAATGTTCTTTCATGCTTTGAAGTCTCCGCGAAAATAAGAGGATTCTGATGAGGGGATAATAATAATAATCATAATGATATTTTGATAAAGTAGGCTGACTTTGTCATCTTTAATGCTCCAATGTAATAGCTGTGAGCTCATCAAGTCGGCCAACGCAACGGCTCACAAACAGAAATCCATAATCCATGGAATAATGGCAAATACATTATATTATACATACTATTATCCTCATAACGTCATGCCATACCAATGCCCTGCCAAAGTATGATAACTGCTTAAACCATTGCAATCAGTATTCAGTAATCAGTACTCTACGTATTATATAGGAATGTGACTGTGACTTGGGAAAGGAATCTGGCATTTCCTCTACTCTCCGTCTTAACAAGGTTCATTGTCATTATGAATTTGGACAATTCAAAAGACCAAATGAATCATTCAACCATCAAATCAAATCACCCCGTCACATAAATTTTATTCATGTTTTTCTAATGAGAAATTTATAAAAAAGAGGTCTGCGTCTGAAGTAAATTCATACTTCTTTTATTATTTGCTTGCTATGATTGAGTACCTGATTGTCAGTGACCCGAAAGAAGAGCTTCGAGTCGTAACAATTTATCACTTTTCACGAAGAATGGCATAAAGATAACCATAAAACTATATAATTTGGTAATGGCAGTCATAAAGGCATCACATAACATCTGAAGTGATGCATTTTCTTCATAGGTAAACTGTTTGCGCCATATCGCAGGCAATGCAATCAACAGGCTAGAACTAGAAGATCCCATAACTGAAGTGATGAACTTGATACTGTTGTTGATGGGATTGGAAACAGGATGATGCGGGTGGGTGCAAGTGCAGGACGAGGACGAGAGTATGATACCGTGAGAAAAAAATACTTTTTCCTTTTTTACTTCCTCATTGCTTCCAAGGCAAGATCAACAATTTAGGCGTCTGCCTAAATATATTGAAAGAATCAATACAGATTCATTCATCGCATTTGCCTATCAAAAAGATCTGATTTTAGCCATATTTGGCGATTGTCAAATTCATCACATCACCCATAACAGTCACATTCCATCGCATATCTGTTTTTTGCATAAAGCTAGGTAAGAACGTGTTTTGTTTTTTCTTCAGGAGGCCGTGTAGTAAATGCTTCTGGAATTTAGAATCGTTTCGATAGCTTTTTCCTTTCTGGGAATGCATTACATTACGATCAAGTGCAAATGAAATGAGAATGCAAATATTGATTAGAACCACTCGGATTCGGTTTTTGCACATGTACCTACTTAAGATCGAATAGTTATAGTGGAAACTTGAGCTGATGGTAACGATGCATGGACCTGGCTAATGAATGACCGATATTGTGATAGTGATGTTAATGTGCTATCTCATCTCTGTTAGTTAAATACATCAACTTATACGGTATGCATGCATTAGATAAAGCTTTAAAGCCCTAACATTACTTTTTGCTTTTGCTACTCATCATAAAAATATCGTCCGAGTCATTACGATCCCAAAAAAATCCCAGAAATTTTAAAGATGAAAAGATGCATGCGAAACGAATGTCTTCCTTTCATATTTTTGTATATTTACACAGACCAAAATATCCAACACAACTTTGAGCGAGATCGTCCAGCCAAAAGCCAGGCAAGCAGACTTAGGAACTGGCATGCCTCGACACGGACCATACCAGATGTTTCCCAATTCAATATCCCATAAATTCCTCCACAATTCAAACTGTTTGTGTAACAATGAAAGAAGGGGAAGAAAAAATGCTCTATATCTTCTTGCACGCCTCTTAGAAAGGAGCCGATACATAAGCAAAACGCTCCAAAAGGAGAAACGGTATTTGCTTGATAATTCTGTTTGGTGTGACGCATGCATCGGTTCCATTCCCCCAGTTTCAAAAACTTTCCTCAGCTCAAACTGAAATTAAGAATTCAATCCTCCTCTTAAGACGGATTGAAATCTCTTCAGACGAAGGCAGCACTTCACTTCCTTCCTTTCTTCCTCCCCGTTTCCGAACATTCGACATCCGAAGCCCTCGAGAACAACTAAAAACACGACATTCTTCGGCCATGTAAACGCATCAATCTTTTCAAGTGCGAATGAAACGAGTCCGAAGAAGAAAATATGGGGAGTAGATCAGAGAGCAAACAGCAAATTGCTCATTTTTCTGGAGGAAAAGATCCTGTCTTTTGCTCCACTCCACTCAAGAGCATTACTATCTTCAAGAGTTCTCAGGAAGGAAGGAATGACAAATGATGCATATTTCCTTGGAAAAGAAGAATCTCCCGAATTCTGAAAAGAAACGGAGGGGTGCATGGTGATGTGATGATGAGTGTTGCTTAGGTATATATGTATGTATGAATTTATCTTATTGCCTCAAATTTTTTCGTCAACCCTCAAATACTCAAAGCCTAACTTCATAAAGAATTGGAAAGTAAAGTGGACAAACGACGCGACCATAAAGTATATATATGGAATTTAGCACGCCATTATAATTACAATTACTCGACAAAATCACACAAAAAATTCTTTCAAGCAGGAGTGGGATGACGACGTGGACCAAATTGTACAACTTGCAACATGTGCTGGCTCTTGCTTTCAAATGAAAAGCGTTCTTTTTAAGGTGACGCTGAAAATGAGCCGGCTCGGCTCGCCCTAATCAATCGCATCAAAATCTCTCGCTTCTGGGCTTTCCCCAATAAAAGAGCAAAAATGTGAGCTGCTCTTTTCAGCTCATTTTTGTACGTAAGTTCATGAAAGCGATATAGCAATGGAATAGCATACCTAATATTGTGTTTCCTCGTCGAACGAACACAGAAAAGATCCAAGTAATTCAGTCAGATTTACTATCTCTCTCTGGCTTTTTGCCTCCACTCCACCAAACGATTTGAAAGTTGTGCACGCTGCATTTCTCTACAGATATTCCTTTCATATGGCATGGATGGATGAATACACATGCTTTTAAACGATCTGATTGAAAATAGAGGATGATGCTATTGCTTCTCCACATATTTTTCTTTAAATAATATTCTATTTTCTCAAGTCTGAGTAAGATGCTTTTTCCTCTTTTGTTTATTTGTTCTAGAAGTATAAATAGCATCGCGGATGTCATGTCATGATTGATCCGCGAATGCCTTTTTCCCTCAACGTACTTTGTATTTTATTTTTAATTTAATTGAATGAATATGATGCTGAAGTGAAATGACTGAGTGAGACGGATTGGAATAGTATGAGTGCTTTTACTTTTCTAATCTTTACTCATTTCTGACCTGAAGGAGAGCGATGACGAGTCTCGTGGGAGAGCATTTGCTTGTCGGAGATGTATTCGATTCCATGGCGATCGTGCTGATGGTCGTAGTTCTCGCCGTGAGGGGCGACGTGTTCACATTCACACCTGATGCCAGTGAATGTGACTGTGATTGCGCTTGTGGCGCTGGAGGTATGGAAGAGGTGCCGTTCATCATTTTGCTCTCCCGTCCTTCTGAAGAGGATTGTCTATGCAGATTGAAAGAGGATGAGCATGTGCTCGAGGGGGGATAGTTGTGATGCATATGGAGACTTGAGTTATCCTCGTCTGCCTCTCCACCTCCGTCATCCCCTCCCATGAGGTCCATGTCCATGCGGTCGGAGAAAGAGAGTTGGGAGGAGGCCGTGGACATTGGTCTTGGAGGTTGCTGCTGCTGCGATCCACTTCCTCCCGGCTTTGTTTCCATCTCCACGTCGCCCATCATTTACTCCTCTTAAATCACTCGGAAAGAATAGGAAGTACGCCTTATTACACAGACACCGACGACGCGGATGTAGTAATCACCATCATCATCATCCTTATCTCTAGAGTCATTATGCAAATATTTTTTATATCCACAACAAGTCTAAAGTCATACACGAAAAAAGATTTTTTCTCCCTCCAAGAGAGTAAAAGCCAGTAGAAAACAATAGAAGTTGCTTGTCTTAGAAGTCTAATAATATATTATGTATATTATTACATTATTAGTTAAGAGTTCGTTTCGTTATACAGTCGTCGGCACTTTAACTCGACAGTGGCACGCAGATCACAATCAAAGATCACGTCACGTCACCTCCTAGCCTAAATCAGCGGGGGAGATATGCAACTTTTCTGCTACCTTCCTCCGCCTCGCAAAAAGAAAAGATTTTAATTTGAGAAGACACGTATTTTATAAGCGGACACGTTTCATTTCGATTTTCACTTGAATTATTATGCACTTGACTTGGACTAGAAAAATAATTAAGGCATGGAAATGGACTAAATGGAGCATATGCACACACGACTAAAAAAATAAGAATTTTAAGTCTGAATAAGAAACATTTGTATTTTTCTTCCTTTTTTTCTCGCCGATTAATTTCTCTGAACAAAGTCATAAGCGGAGCGGAGAGAGGAAACAAGAATGACAGAACGGGAGAGAGGGAGGGAGTGCGTGCTCACTCACTCGCTAGCTCGCTTTTGCTCGAAGAAGAGGACGAGGTAATGAGGACGACAGGACAAGAACTGCACTATTCCTATTGGATTAGTACACTGCACTGGCTCTGGTTTACTCTATTTTTTAGCTGATGAGTCGAGGAGATGAAGCCAAAAAAAAATTAAGAAATTGCTTGCTTTGCTACGACCATTTAGAAAAAAAGTAGGTAAATTTTTTTTCAGTAAAGTTTGCTCAGCTCATATAGTAAAAAAAATAGAGAGACGTGAAGACTCTGAAGATGGAGCAGCACCTCTCTGATCTCCCCATCTCCTTCGGTCGTCCGTGATAGACTACTGCACGAAGTGGGAATGCCGTGCTACTACTTACTACTTACTCATCTTCTTCAATCCTCTTCATCTCCACTCCACTCTCAGCTCAGGAGCGGAGGAACAAGTGGAGAAGAGCAACAAGATCCTATCCTAACCCTAACAGAGAATCAACATCATTATGATTTTTGCACTAAAATGCTCATCCTATTCTCATCTCATCATCTCGAAAAAAATATTATTGCGTTTCCTTCGAGCAATCCATTTAATCTCTGGTCCTGAGCTGAACATTTTTTTTCTGCGAAAAATATTGCATGCAAAAAATATGAGCGAAAAAAAAAATTCGTAAGATTGTTTCTCCCCTTTGGTACAATTTTTTTGAGTAAATAAAAGGCATCATGTTTTCACGGGGGAATATAAAAAAAATCTAATCAAGCTTCGGAGTCTGCTAGTTGGACACAAATACTTACGTAATTGATGAGCTCATCATGATCATCTGAAGTATAAAAAAAGATGATAGAGATTGTGTTCATTAAAGCCATGTGTTTCGCCGATCAGAGAAACGAGGATGAAGATGATGATCATGATCATGATGATTCTGATTCTACGGATTCTTTTTGTCATGAAATTACAACTAACTATAATAACTTCAGCTACTAATACAACAACACAACTATAGTACATAGTTCAGTTTAGAAAAAGACCGACCGAAAATAAAGATGAGGAAAAAGCAATGTGATGTGGTGTGATGAAGAGGAGCAAGCACGAGAAGAGAGAGAGAGTTGGGCTGGGACGTGCTCAAAGGGTAACCTTATTAAGTTGAACTGCTAATTAGTTCACTTTACACTTGATCCAAAAAATAGGATGACATGAGGATAGAAGGAGAGGAGATGATCAAAGTAAAAAAAGAGAGACGGAGCGAGCGAGAGAGAGAGTCTTTCTGTCAAATCAACTGGCTTGTTTTTTTCTCGACTTTGAAATTATTGCGTGAAGGCAGCCGAGGCTGAAAGCTTTAATGTGAAATGGAGTGTGCGGGGAGGAGGAGGATGGATGAGGAGAGTCAAGTGTTGAGTAACAAGCTCGAATTGAATTTACCAGGCCAGGATGATAATAATGACAAAGATCATTCCATTGAATTTCATGAAGCCAAATAATAGAATAGGTACTGGAGATTTGTGAATTATTGCAGTCAACTACATACATAGTAGGTAGGCATTGGTGTTTTGCACTAGGCTGAGTCGGAACTGGAAAGCGTGATTATACTTTGTTGACGCGGAGGAAAAGCATTTTTTTCATGAGATGGGAGAAATGACAAAATGATGGATAACAACAACGCAACGCTAGCTGAAAGTGAATGGGATATCCATTAGAAACGACGACAACAGGACTGACTGAAGATTGGAATGATTACAGGGAATTAGGTGGGCGACCTACAATACTTAAAGGAGAAAACGCGGAAGCTATGCATGCTTGCATAAAAATCATGCAGAAAGGGTACGTTATAGAATGGTGAAGGTGAAAGCATTACTTGTCTGATTATGATTGATAAGGAAAATAATCGAGCTTGTGAAATGTAAAAAAAAGATTTACTAAATTAAGTTCAAGTATTTCTATATTGAATTGAAGCCCAAGCAAGGAATTGGACTAATTGGCTAATTGTAATCAAGAATAACATAAACTTTAAAGTTTAAGTTTTGAGCAATTGATTATAAAATAATAAAAATTAATCCAGATAAATGAAGTAGGAAACCAAATCGAGAAATAGCTTCTTTTGGTTGAAAAATGTTTAGTTCGATGGTGTTAGCCTTTGTCCCTTCTTCGTAATTCCTGCGATTCTAAGCAAAGCAGCGCATGAGGAACTCCTGACGAAGTTCTCGGTCTTCCTTCTTTTGCTCCCTTTGCTTGTCCAAGAAGACAGATACGCTCTGCTCGTATTCCTCAGGTTCCTGAGTTAAGGTCTCCGGTAACTCGAACGGTAGAGTGCATCTTTGCTCCAGAAAGTTTCTTTCAGCTTCAGACAGATCCAGTGGTTTCGTGAAAACACGCTGACGAATTATCCTCCTTCTAAAAATGGTTGGTAAGGCTGTTCTAACTGAAGTCTTGTCTTCTTTCTTCTGATCAGGAATTTTTGGAATACTTTTCCAACTAAAGGCCTTCCTCTGGTCTCCAATGGATGTTTTCACGATTGGTGGAGATATTTTCCAGTTTTCGTCGGACCTTTTCAGAGTTGGTGCAATCATTTTTGATGGTGATACGTTTGCTTCTTCTTCTAATTTCTTTTCCATAATTTGCGCCAAGGCATACTCCGGACTTCGAGAGACGATGTAGGGGTACTCCTCATCTGAACTCAAGCCATCGTCTGTGACTTCATCGCTTTCACTAGAGGTATCAATGTCATCATCGGTTGCGAACGCACTGGGTGGAAGGCGGGATACCAGGAACTCATGGCTGACCTTCGGTAACAAAACATAAGGATCCCGGGGGTGCGCAGTTCTCATGGGAAATCGACAGGTCATCCCGGTTTTGGAGGAATTTAAGAGCGGATTGCTGACACCAGATGAGGTCTTTGGAATTTCTGAGGATTTTCGTGCAGCCATCTTAAGTTCTAGATAACTAGTAACGTGCATAAATTAAGACATCTATTTCTACTTCTTCAAATTATAATAAAAATGAAATATACAATTATAGTACATCAAATTTTTACCTGATAACATTCAACAACAAAATATTCTCTGGAATGACCAATTTTACGCAAGTTTGACGGACAAGTTTAATTTACCAGTGCTACCAAACTGGAGTGCAAATGACTACTGAAGTGAACAGGAAGAAAAATTCCGCCTTCTTACTTCCTTACTTTCGCGCATGTGCAACACGCATACAATATATGATGTATCATATCCTTCTGTCTCTGTATCGTTTTATGTAATTTTGATGAAGGAAAGTATGGGATGCAGGATGTAAGAAAGCACAAAGCATTGTTTAAGTGTATCGTCTTACAGCACAGATTTATTAAGACAACGAACATCGTACATAGCCTATCATGACTGGATTCGAATTTTCATCAGCCTCTTGCATAAATTCGTTCAGCTTCCCCGCAAAAAGACCCTTAAGACCCTTAAGTTTTTTCTCGTCTTCAACCTCGTCGGTTGCAGTTATAATGGTAGTGACAAGGACAGAAGACGAATCCGCCTTTATGATTTGTGTGTCCTCATGCAGAAGGTGCTTTGCTGATGGGGCTCTCGATACGAACTCGTCCACTTGAATGTTCTCTAGGCTTTCTAATACTGCAGTAGAAGCTGAAGATGGCTTCACTGAATCACATATCGCTTGCCCATGGGAAAGTGTCCAACTATCCTGGTTCATGGTGAGGAAGTGCCATTCTTGACTATTTGCCCTGGCAATGATAAACCCCTCGATTTTCGAGTCAGTTCTTTTGAAATTAAACGAAATTAGGTACGTTAATATCCAAAGAAAACATACGATTGCATTAATGTTAATTGTTGAGGTTCGATCATCGCTTACACTTTAGCGGATGGTTTCAGTGGCATGCTAAAGTCGCCAAACATGACTCCCAAACATTCTATTTCATCCGCGTTGTTTGTGCAATGTTGAGTTCCGTCACAGAACTTCTGTGCTGAAATGCACTCATTTATACCTCTATCAACGCCACACTTCACCTCATCTGCATGACATTCTAATAATGTCTTTCTCGATGATTGCGATTGGACAGATACTTGGGAATGGGAAATTTTAGACGGAGAAACATGACTCGAATGTTGTTGTGGCTGAATTGACCTGGCTCTGTAACCAATGGAGGACGCTGGTGGGGCCATGTAAGACGATGGAATGAAATAATTATATGGATACGGGTACGTAGGTAGTGTACCACTACTGCCAACTTTGGAAGACCCTGCACTCCTCGAAAGCCCGTACATTTGCTGCTGTGGCTGAGGATATGACGAATATATATTGAAAGGGTTTTGATAGTTGGATTGGTGGGCTCTGGTGATGAGATTGGCACAGCCGAGTTCATCTTTGGCGTCAATACATTCCACCTTGCCCGAGCACTTTTCCTCCTGGTACATGCATTCCCCAGCGGGTTTATGGCAGCGATCAGCGCACTGCTTTGGGCGGGGATAGTAACTGGGATGGGAGTAGCCTCCGCTAACGATTTTTTCTATCCAGTCCAAATAGGCTGATACTCGTGTGTAGGCCTTTATAAATTTTGAAAATTGAAGTAGTGTGCCCAGCAATTTCTTATTATTATTGTTAGTGTAGACAGATACTCACGCCAGCCTCATTTTCTCGAGCACATCCACGTCCGAAGCTAACGACACCGACTACTATTGGTCTTCCTGCTGAATTTCTGGAAATAATTCAATTATGTATATTACTATAGATTTCAATACATGGCGATTTATTTTAATTATCCGTATAGCTTAACATACTGGCAGAGTAGTGGGCCTCCGGAGTCCCCTTTAAATTCAAATTAAATAAAAATGTTAAATTAACAAACGTTAAAAGATATTATACAGATTTTAAGAGAGGCTATCACGTCTAAATTTATTAAGAGGCTACCTTGACAAGCGTCTTTTCCACCCTCCTGGTAGCCCGCACATATTTGATAAGCATCTCTAGTGAAACTTTCCTTACATTTGCCCAAAATCGGCAGCGATACTTCTTGCATATGATCCGCTTGAGAATAAAATTAATGAAACTCTGATTTCAATAATATGATTACCTACCTATTTTAACTGAATTTGTGAAGCATTGATGACCTTACGTCCTGAACCACTTTCAGAAAGATCCCCCCAGCCCGCAACCTTACAATATGCGTTAGCCTTAGGATCATCCTCTTTTCCTTCAGGGAGACAAGCAGGAGTAACGTACTTGCTCAGGTACAGGGGTCGATCCAATTTATAAAGCGCAATATCATTGGCAAATATTTTCGAATCGTACTGCTCGTGAACGTAAATGTCTTCGACGTGTCTGGTCTGCTCGTAGGGACTCCAGGAAAATCTCCGAGTCATTCCTGCTTGGACCTCATAGGTATGCTTATCATACCCATGGCAGCAGTGAGCAGCGGTCATGATCCAATACTCGTTGATTATGGAACCTCCGCAGTAAAACTCTCCATCTCTGACAATGGCAACCAAAAACGGCCAGGACAAGTATTCAGTATTGTAGCCTCCAACGATTAAATGCAGATCATCCTGCTTTACATCATTATCATCATAAATGTCCACCTCCAACTCCAGATTGTCCAGATCGTCCTCGACTATCATCTCGTCGTCGTTCGTATCTCGTCTCCTCCTCCGTCTCCTGTTCTGCTCCTGATTTCCTTGACCACCGCACTGAGGCTGAGGGCATTCTATTTTGTAGGCGTAGTCTGAAGCACAGGCTCCAAGAACTGAAAACTCTGCTTCAACCTCTGCCATCTTTACGTACTTGAGCTCTTTCGTTTGCTGTTGGGTCATTTTTTTCTTAAGTTGACTCAGTGAAACGGTCGTTATGGCAATTGGTCTGGAATGAGAATCATTACGGATTAAAGACTCGAGAAATAAAGATCTAGTAGTAAAAAATGATGGTCAATTTAGTTAATTACCCGTCCGTTATCCCACTGGCATGTTGACAAGCTTTCGTCGCATAAGCCTCGATATGCTGATGGGTCCCGCTAACTTTGCACACAGTGTGCCATTCATTTCCTACCCGCTTCTGGAGTATTCCCAGAGAGCGGTAACCCCTCGCCTGGTAACTATCGTCATGCAAATCAACCATTCTGTAGCAGTCGTGCTCATCATTCTGTAACGGACAGTCTGCATATCCATCGCATCTTTTCGACATTGGAATGCACTTCACTTTTGATCCAGTATTGGTCACGTCGCAAGTGAATTCATTTCCCTTGCAGCCTACCAAATGAAATGCATTATTTCAATTTCACTCACGGCAATTCTATTAAATTCGATTAAATGCTTTCACTTTTCACAGAACTTTCTCCCAGTGCTCACCATACACGCAGTCATGCTCATCGCCGCCGTCAGGACAGTCCCTGTAGCCGTCACAGAGCTTATCAGAATCAATTAAATCTTTACAGTGACATCCCTTTTCATCAGTTCCATCCCAACACTGGGCATAGCCGTCGCAACGCTGTTCGCTGCGGAGGCACGTCCCGTCATCGCAAGTGAATCCACACTTGTAATTGCTAGATCCGTAGTAGCTGCTCCAGTAATTTGTTTCTCGTTTCCTGTTTGTAGAATCTCCTCTAGTGTTTTCCTCAGAGGTTATATTACGCCCATCTCCAGCTCCCCTTGAAGATCTGTACAAGTAGGGAAGAGATAAGTCTCCATGCTCGCCAGCAATCATTGGAGTACTGTACCTCCATGGCGATATTAATGGGGCTATGCGCCACCCATACTGCGCTTGGGCTGGCCCTGGACGAGATTTGCCTTTAAAAAGAAACGCAATAATACGAGCTTAGTTTTTAACTATCATTTATTCAAACAAAGTAATTTCTTAAACTTTCATACCGGAAGTTATTCGAAAGCAAAGGAAACTTAGAATTGTTAAGAGAACAGTTATTTTAAAATACATATTTTGAGAAGTTCTCGACTTTATGAATGGAGGTGAACCATGCAAATAAAAGATCGGAGGATTATTGCTAGAACTAGATCTGATCTGTCTATATGACATGACGATTAATGAAACTAGATTACTCGAGAAATTAGAGAAATGATTAATTGTAAGCGAGCTTTGCATTTTTTCTGGTAATTTGTCATGCTTGCATGCTGCATTCCTCTCCAATAATCTAAAATCGATCCCTATTGCAATGATGCACTCTGCATTTGGTCAAGGTTAAACTCGCTGAATGCCTGATTCGATTCTGAACAGATTCAACTCACTATTAATTTTCTTTGCTCATTCCAAGTTAAACGTTTCATAGGTAAACGTAAGTTGACAACGTAAGATAATCACTCATCATCCCATTAAAATTTTTATGTCAGACGCTCATCCGTCAAAATAATAAAAATATTTGTGCCACATGCTCCTTAATCGGAATGCCAACCAAACATTAGAAATAGTTTTGTAATATAAACTTTTCATGAGCTAATGCAATGACGGATGCAGAATGGAACTTGACAATCAACATTATTTTATTCATTCTCGTGTATAAATTTTTTAATGAGAGAAGCGTCATAATGTCTGCTAACACAACTTACTGTCTTATCTTTGTTTTTGCTAGTTTACTATAAAATATAAATATAAAAAGAT
>JAHZNI010002160.1:0-19663 GCA_027744415.1 Seira ritae | reverse complement strand
GTTCCATGTCTCGTCTCCAGTGTCTCATCGCATATCGTGCTCCAAGTAAAAACAAGCATTAAAGCACAAAAGTACTAAAATGGAGCGACACCACCACAAGCCAATAATCATAAATCAAGTTAATCTGCATTTTTCACAAGAAAGAATCTCGTGATTTTTTCCAGTTTTCATCTAAGAAGCTAGAAGAAAAAAAACACTTTTCTTCTGAGCTGAAGAATTGTGAATGTGAAATGTGAATTGTGCGGCTGCCGCTGTTCATGTTCCTCTTCTTCTTTCCATTTTTACAAAAACTTGAGTCCTGTTAAGACATGCAATGCAATTAATACTACGACACACCAGAAGAGAATTATCCATTAGTAATAATAAGATTTCCAAGGAAGAAGAAGAGGAAGCTCGTATAGTATTTCTGAAAGTGTGAAAAACGTGGCAAAGTGTGTGGCATCACAAACCATTATTCCCTCTTTCTCCCACTTACCACTACACATCTTTGAGCAAGACAAAATGCCCTATTAGTCAATAAACCGTGAAGACCGTAAATTGTGGAAAAGTGTCAGAAGAGCTGTTTCCCTATTTTCTCACCCTCTCCTGATATATAAAATGGCACACGACTAACGAAACCATAGAAAGCCTCATACTTCCTCTCTCTCTCTCCAGCAATTGTAATAACTGGGAAATAGCTTTAATGCTCTGTCCTCCCCTTTAATTACGGATTTTTGGAGGAAAAACATTGTTCTAACTTATGCATGCCCCTAATAATAGCATAGCACACACAATGCACTGCATTTGTGTGGGTAATAATAGGCTTCCCTATTATTTTCATGTCCATGTCCAGCTCGCTGCCTAACTTTTGTTTTGTATGCCTGAATGAATCACGAGTTCAGAGATTCCCCATGAAAATTAAAGGAGAAGGTCATATATGAAAAGAACTTTACTGTATGTATATTCACGAGAGAAATTTTTTATGTCTGGTGAAAAGCTAACAAGCTCACTCACTCACACGATTTCCACTTTCATGGAACACATGCATGCGTGTAGTTAAATTGTAGAAATGAAAGTAATCGTGTTTGATTGTCATCTTGTAAATGATACGATACGAAGACTTGTGTAATTAGTCACCTCATGTAATACATACATACATGCTGAAAGCAAAGGAATTTAATCAGCTGCCTACATACTTTACTACTGTTCCTGTCATTAATACCAGCTAAAGCTTATAGCTAGGCTGGCTAATTTGTCTTCTGGGTTTTCCGCTCAGCTCAGAGGTCTCCGATTCCTGAGTCAACATCAGAAATTTATCCCTTGATAAATTACTCAACATATGTTAGCTTGCAATCGCAATAATCACGTCCGTATAATATCCTATCATCCCACGTGCGGGCGGATTCAGCCAGACAGTCAGGCCAGGCCAAGCCGAGCCATGTAATCTGCTTTAAAAGCGAATGTTAAAATGATGGTGCTAGTGTACACATTGAGACCTCTTGATTCCCATATTTCATGTAAAATACACGCCTCCATTTTTACCCTGTAATTCCATTATAATCACACGAGAGTAATTGATGTAATGGAAATTCTCAAAGTAGGATAGGATGGGCTCTAGCCCTACCAAAAACAAACTGCTTTTAATCAGAAAATTTGTATCTTCACCTGGTCTTTTAAATTACTTTCGCTCTATTTAATTCTCAGATATTATTTCAAAACATGAAATTAAATGTTCGTCATCGCCTACATAGCCGGCACGTGGCATGGAGTGATGTAACCTGCTTGCTATAAGTATGCATTCATAGTTTCATTTATCATTAAAACAGAAAACGTGTGCGGTAGTGGTAGTCGAAGAATGCATGCTTTTTTTTATTATAAATGTACGTAAGAAACGAGCCAGCTTTGCCTTCGTCGTTTATCTTAATTGGCCCTGAAAAATGGAATTCTGTGGATTCTTCAAGAAATTGTGCGTCAAGGACAAAGTGAAAAATTCATTATAATCCATTTTTACATTCCTCCATGTCCCGTGTAATTAGTCGGATGCACCATCACTGCCGCAAAGTGCATCCAAAATGACATTGACAAAGAAACTTTGAAAAAGGAAGTTGAAACTTGAAGCTCTCACATTTTTAATAAATGCATGCACACTCCAGCATTCTACGAAAAAAGTTATTTTGCTTGGAGGTTAGGTATGTTATGTTATGGCTGTAGACTTGTGTGAGTGTGAATATCTGTATTCTAAAATGTGTCGGTGACATAGAAAGTAGCAGAACGAGATGACGGGTAATGTTGGGAAAGCTTAAAAACTAATTTATATTAATGCCTTTCCTAGCTCGTACCTAACAACCGCACCACTCACTCCACTCCACTCCTTCCTGTTCCAAGAAAAACCTACCGCAGCCTAACTAACGGGTGAATGCCTTGCGTATTATTCAAAAAAAAAGAGGTAATGTCTCTAGAAAACTACCGTATTCGCCGGAGGACATCCAGACTTAAGTCAGTCACTCATGATATTATCCATTTTGGGTGCAGATATGCATAATGGGATTCCGAGAACTTTTGGAGTTAAAAACAATGTTCATCTCTTCTCTCTGAAATTGCTTATTTGTCTGGGATGGAATTGCATTTCTAAAAGTCTGATGTTATGTAGGTACATGGTACATACATATTTCGTTCGTACTTTTAAGGTCTCTGCACTCTTTTAATTTTGCTCACCTTCGATGAAGAAGGTCCCTCATTATTGTTCGCACTAGAATTAGCATTTGGCACTCTCTGCTGACTCCCGCTCCCATTCGGTGAGCTAAGCTCAGCCGTGGAGGAGGTCGCAGCTGAGGAGTCAGGCGATGTCAGGAGCAACGGCTGGGATTGAAGCAGTCTTCTTGGGCGCATACCCAGATTATTCCCACCTTGCACAACACCGCCACTTCCACCTCCAGCATCAATCCAGTAGGAGGATGACTCCATGGAAGTGAAGTAATGCCGATCTCCATTTGATCCTGAGGTGGTGTACTGATGATGTCGGCTGTGTGGGCCTTGCTGCCTTGTGGTTCGAAAGAAACGGGTTAGGCCGAGTCGACGACTTAATTTTGAGAGATTTGCGAGTGTGCGACAGCCAGAGTTTGCTCCGGGGGATTGGGAGTAGTCTTCAATTTCTGTAAAAACAAAAATATGAATACGATCAGATCAGCCTTTATTCAATTTAATCAAAGTCCAACCAACACCAAGACCAACCCCACTACTTTCTCCGGAAGAGGTAACCATTCCCTAGTTTTCGAGTCATATTATGTCGCGATGTCCGTTTCATAATCTCTGACAAATTCCCTCAAAATGTTCCTGCATCTGTCAGCCCGATCCCCACCCAAATCCCTACTTACCTCACCAACAAAGAAGACTTTTATGCATCACCCCGTTTCCCCCTTCTTCTACTCTACCTTGTTTTCATTTCATTTACAAAAGTCTCTTCCTATTTTAAGCTTGTTTATTCCGTTGAAGTAAATCCTCTCTGTCAAACTCTCCTTCCACATCTCAACCCCAGGAAAAATAAATCTTCTTGACCAAAATAAACATACAGAATCTCATAAATATAAATAGTAAAGAAAAACAGAAATGGAACAAGTTTACACGGAGTTGCCTATTTACACTCCGTCACCGTTACGGTATTCGAGAGGCTTAACCAGGAAGCTCCATTACTTCCTCCAGATATCCAATTGGATAGCTTTACATAAGAAGTAGCCGATGTGCATTGCGCGTATATGCATGGATGCATGCTTTCACTCTTTCTCTCTCCCCCCCACTTCACTTACTTTCCCCTTTTTCATTCTTCGTGTTTCGAGCAATAATAGACTTTCTCAATTTTACATCGTTTCCTTCTCATATGCGCTCCCCTGTGACACCACAAAAATGCGTATGGAGAGAAATTCCTTTACGCATAATATTAAGCCACAAGGCGAGACGCATCCTTGCAGAGCCTATTTCATATGCACATGCAACACATTTTTTTTTAGGAAGAATCGATGCTAATACTTTAGTTCATCTAAACAGCTCCTCTCTTCACATTCATATTCACATGCATACTTACAAGAGAAACGGCCACCTTTTTCCATGTTACTTTTTCGAGTGATGGGGAAAGTTTCAAAAGGAATTGAATTCTAATGTATTCCTCTCTTCCTGTAGCGTGTTCTTCTTTGAGGAACTTTACCCTCTTTTTTTCTCTCTCTCAAATTCTCAACTTTTTTTCTCTCTCACAGCCCCCTCCCGCGCTTTATTACAATGTTGTATTTCATGTTGTGTCTCGTGTCCATGTCCTCCTCGGAAAAAGAAATCGGTATTGCCCTTCTCAGTTCCATCTTCCATCGTGCTCCCCTCCCTTTCTTGTTAGTTAGCATAACTTGTGAGAAAATTATGGGATTTGTTGTCGTGTTGGGCTTGAGGCATGTTGCAATTTTACAAAGACACCATTTCCCCGTTAGTCTAGTCTAAATTCTAGAAGCATACATACATAGCTCAAGTAACCTTAATCAGAAACTGAGACAAATTTTTTTTCCTATACGAACTTCCGGCTATGCATTTAACCAGTAGGTATTTTGGTAGGTAGGTATCTTATCAGTTAACTTTACCAAAAAAAAAGAAAAACAAACTCTTCATGAATAACATAATGCTCCTTCTAGAAGGAAGTTCTTCTTCAACAAGAACATAAGAACAAGAGCAAAGTCTCCAAGAAACTATTGCTTTCCAACATCCTCCTCTCCATCTTTCCTTTCTCCATAAAACTCAACTTCTATTGCCATAAACTAATCCCTTGATGATACCCAAAACACAATAATGCAGATATATGGCTTCAATGTTGTATTCATGTTCATGCCCATGCCCCCTCTAACCATCCACCCACACGCGAAACACAAAACTTAAATACATTAAGTACATTGCAGTGCATATAGCAGTAGCAGCATTGTTATTTTCTCCATATATAAATTTCATTTCAAGAAGGGAAAAAACGAACCACAAAAATAATTGCGAGTTCTCTCTTTGTCCTTCGAAGAACAACTTAACTCCTTATCTTCTTCCTAAAGTTGCATTGCAGTTTTCACTGCACCCTGCTTCTTCCCCACAATCTTTCTTTTTTTTTCTTGAGTAGACCTTACGCTTTTTTCTCCAGATTGGTCTTTTCTTCAAGACATAAGTGTACTCGTGCATGCTTCCACACCATAATTCCATGTAACAATTTTCCTCCTCCTTTTCTGCAGGAGGAAAAAAATACTCCTCTTATCTCCTCTCCTCCTAAGACTTTTTTTAAAGAAAATAACCATACAGATGGAAATAAGCTAGCATGAAAATTTCTTTGGTTTGCCTCTTTCACTGAGGTTTTCCCCTTTTCCAGGAATTATAACAGGTTTTCCCATCTTTTTTATCTAAAATATTTCTTTCTGGTGCGTTTGCATTGCATGCTATGCTTGTTCAGCTGCACCCCATTTCCTCACTAAAAGTCCAACATATTTTTGCTCATTTTCTATCCACCATCTCCACCGCTTGAAATTAAGGAACCATGCATAATTCCTTCAGGAATATTCCCCCGACCAGACACGTTTTCACTGGATCAAGTTACAAAAGAAAAAAGTTACTTTGAAGGAATAAGCTTTCCTCAGGAAGGAAGGGTGCGAATTGTGAGATCCTCATTGCTTTACTTAGTTGCTGAGCTAACCTTCCTACAACTACATAAAAGCAACCAACACATCCGCACTTTACACTAGAGGAGAAGAGGTAAGTCGAGATAATAAGGATAAGTTTCACCCGAGAAAATCTGAGAGATTGCTTTACTTGATATGATGCTCACAATTAGTCATATTACTCTGGGATGGGTAGCTTTCCCCGCTTTTAGTAGCACGCTTTGTCATAATAATGCTTCATCAAAGTTAAAATGAAAGTGTTTGCTTTTTTCCTAGGAAAACTTAACGAAGTAATTCCGTAATAAGAGAAAAATCTTGGCATTGCTTTTTAAAAATATTCCGCTTAATTTTTTATCTAGAATTTTCTTATACTTCGAGGCAATTTTTCATCGAGTGAAGTGAAGGCAGTGAAGTGGGATTAAAAAACTTGGCCTTGGAAGTCTTGGAACATCATACCGTTCTCACTCACGCACGCACCATGAAAAAATGTTGTAATTAGATGTTCTCAAAAAAATTAAGAGATTTCCACAACTTTATCTCTGCTCTTCTCATTTGTTTAAAGTGTAATGAAATTATCTTGAAGAAAGTTCTATTTGAGGAAGAGCTTGCTTGTTTTCTCTAAAATGCAATTAGTTTTTATTTTCCTAATTCAAGTGCATTTCATTTCTCATTCACGCTTCACTCCACAGCTCCTCTTTTTTTTCAAGGCCTTTGCTATGCTGCTTCCTCCTCATATTTCTCCAGTTTGACTTTGAGAAAGTGTTTGTTTCATGCGTAGCATGAATCCGTATGATCGCCATCAAAAGCCTTCATCCATCTCATTTTTTTCGCATTGTGTGTATGTGTACACTCTCTCATGCCCTTTTTTCTTCCCATTTTCCATTTGAAAAATGCCCGGTCATTTTTCTCTCTGAGAGTTTTTTCTCCTGTCAGAAAGTCTTTCTTTTGGTACGTTTCACTGGAAATATTTTTTGTGATGCCGACTGGGCTCCTGTCTAGTTTCGCTGCATGCATGCATGCTTAACTTCCTGTCAGGGAGTCATATATTTATTTATTCCACTGCAGTAAGATTCCAGCTTTACAAAAAAATGAACAACTTTTAATGGGATTTTCCTTTCCCAAAACCTTACATACATATGAAGCCTTCCAAAAGCTTAGGCCCCCAAATGATAAGGAACTCTTTTTTCCATTATTATCCTTTCTCCTCTTTCGCTTCTCTGGACTTTTGCATTTTCTCCCTTGCACTAACTAAAATGTGCACACATGCTATTGTATTGCGCTTTGTACTCGCCTGCACAGCTTGACTTGACTTGATTTGCTCACTTTCCCTCCATAAAAAGTTTTTTTCTTTTGAAGAAAGCAAAAAACAACAGCAGCTTACTCAAACAATACATAATATGTACATTGCATAGCATTTTCCTCTTTGCACTTTGTAAAGTAGCTCCTCATACCTCATTGCCTCCATGCCGCTTTCATTTTTCAGGCGAGAGAAAGTCTCGCGTTAATGCCTCTTCACCCAAGAACAATCCCATCTTGAGAAACAAAAGAAGTTCATTTCATGAATCACTAAAAATATGGCAATGAAGAGGATGATCATCATCATCATCATCGCGATAAGAACAACAAAGTTGCACTTTAAAGCTCACATCATGATAATGATAACAAGCCCACAAGAATAAGAGGAACGAGTGAGTGGGATCAGGACATTTTGAATGCCATCATCATCATAATATCATGATCAAAACGGGAAAAAACAAAAGGCTCATGAGAGGGTGATGATGATGATGCGTGGAGAAAAAGACAACGCTGCACTTTTTTTCTCTCTTTTGTTTACTCCCAGTCATTTATTCCCTTTCATTCCACGCAATGAAGCAGGAGGAAGAACACGGCACATGCATAATCATCATCATCGCCATATCACACATACATGCATAATGCATACATTTTTAGCATTTTACACGCCTTTGTTTCGCTCTTCGCCTTGTGAAGGCTGCTTTAAAGCGTAGTGTTCAGGTTAAAAATAGAAAAGTGCATTATGCGTTCATTCACGCATCCTTTAACTTCTAGGAAATAAAAGTCGGTCGGAATTGTTTTGGCTCCGTAAAAAATGACTGGGTGGTGATTATGCTTCTGCTCGTTGTAATCTACATAACATTACACTATTTCATGGTAATTATGACAAGCTTATTATTACGCATGAAATGCCGTTTTATTTTAAGGAAAAGGGGAAAGGGTGAAAATGAGGTGGATTTTATTGACAAAGCAAGTCCTCCTAGTGACACGCAATCTAAAATGATGAAATCATCAGACTTGGTAAATGGGCTTGCCAGAACTACCAAACAACTTTGCTCGTCACTTTTGGTGCTTTACTTATTGTTGTATTTGTGGACCAGCAGTATTCATTCCCATTTCCAGAGAAAAAAGATTTTTACCGACTTTGCTTCTTCTTTTGTTTCTCTTTTTCCAAAAAATACATCAACTTCATCTAAACAGCAGGAGTAGAGTAGGAGTCACCATATTGCTCCCGCATAGTATCTAATCTCGGGTGGGAAAAGAGTTGACTTCCCAAACAACTTTGCCTTTTTGCCAGAGAAATTACAAAAGGAAAAGAAGAAGAGATTCTCTACTACTTCCACTACTCCTCCTGCGTTTGCACCACTCTCTTTTTGGACGAAACAAAGCTAATAATCATAAAGGCAATGAGGAAAATGGTAATAAGGCAATAGAAAAGTGCGAAACTACGGGGAAAACAAGACCTTTAATGGTTATACTCCAGCATTATGTATTTACTCAGCGTGATAAAGTGCTAATAATAAAAATAAGGGAACAGAATGGCAATGGCCAAGGAATAAAAAGAAGAGTGAGAAAAAGGGGTAATAAATTCACAATGCATTACATTACATTATTTCATTACTCGAGGAAGGCTAAGTCTAACATGAGGAGGGGAGAACCGGGATATTTTTGGAACAAAAAAAACATTGGCTCTGATTTTTTTTCCAAGAAAAGAATTTTCTCTCTGGTAAGGCAAGAGCTTATTTGGAGGATTGCAGGTCACGTGAAGTGATAGAAAGAAAAGGAAATATGAAAAAAGTTATGAATTGGGCTTAACGAAAGTTAAAAGGTTAATCCAGTGTTTTGCCATTTGGAATTGATAAAAATAGGAAAGTTCCATTGAGGGCATTAGTATGGCTTGAGTGGTATTGTGTCTTCTTGCAAAATAAAAGAAGAAATGATTGCGACGATGATGACGATGATCATGATCATGGTAAAAAAAATGAAATGGGCTATTGCTATGATTTCCACGAGGATGAAGAAGCCAAAACCGAGAGGGAGAATAGAGAAGATTACTTTCTTCCTTGGGAAAAAAAATTATTGCTTTCGTTAGGCTTCCCTCTAGTATTTCATGAGGATTTCGATTTTCGTGTATGTAGCTTGGGAGGTAAGTACAGTGTGGAGTTGCAGAAAAGTGGATATAGTTCCCAGTGGATTTTCCCCGTCGAAATGATGTTCTTGTTAATTTCATTGATCGTTAGGATGAGACTTCTCGCGTGAAATTAAATCATAAAGAGAAAGTAGTGGAGTGGATTATCAATACATATAAGTACATACAGTGTCTGAGTGAGAGTAAGTGCATCACCAACTTACCTGACGTCAACGTGCCAATATGATTAAAGTTTGGAGCGAAACCGTAAGCATTATTGGAGTTGGATGAGGAGGTTCCATTAGAGTTATTGGAGTTGGAGCTGGAACATGAACCACTGATTGTGTAGGAAGACATGGAGTTCGACGTTGGTCTCATTGTAGCTGAGCCTGAACAACGGGAACCTCCACCAATGCCACTACCACCGCCACCACCGTTACGCAGCAAACGGATCGTTGACAAATTATGATTATTTCTCCGTGGGGAGGTTTGGGAAATCTCGCGGAAAAAACCGTACGTTTTGTCCTTGCCCTGTGATGAGTGCATCATGGCTGCTTTGCTTGGGTCTGGGCATTGGCTGGAGATGTTGGATGAGTGCTTCGAGCGGGTGCCGTGGTTTCGCATTGTGCCAAGGCTTAGGGTTGACTGGAGACGCGAGGCTCCACCAGTTCTGTAAAAAATATATGAAGAAAGAATGAATTGAAATATGGATACATATTTTTGTTGTTGAAACAAGGAGGAAATGAAATATGAAAGCTTTCGTTTTAAGAGAATGAAGTGCTTTCAACATCTTCAAATCATTTCTGTAGATGAATGACATCTAAATATATAAAATAGATAAAGCAAAAAACAAACAGCAAAAAATGATTTTACTGGATGATGGACGCCCTAAAAAAATAACTTCTGCTACAACTGTTCATCATCAAATAGAGCCTTTATTAGATAAAGCAAAAAACAAACAGCAAAAAATGATTTTACTGGATGATGGACGCCCTAAAAAAATAACTTCTGCTACAACTGTTCATCATCAAATAGAGCCGTTAATTAAGTAGTAATTAAGATAAATATATCCTTCGTTAAATACCACATTGAAATCGAGTATGGTTTCTTTGCTCCCCGAAAATTGCGCGTCTTCATTTGAAATAGGGACTCGAGCCAAGAGAGACCCACGTCATTAAACAAGCTGAATTGTGATGGACTAGATAATGAACCTTTCCCTTCCATTCTCTTCTCCTTCACGAAAATCATTCGTTTTTATGAAGAGAGAATACTAAACAAGCGCTGAGGAATGCAATATTACTCCGGCTCCATGACATGCCATGCCTCCAAGAAAAAAATGCAATGAAAATCTGGAAAGGAGAACAACGGAAATGATAAATGTGAATATGTTTTTTGTGTGTCACTAGTCACCAGTCTCCACTAGAAGACTACAGCGCTCTAAGCAAATAATACCAAGATGACAATGACAGTCAGTCACTCATCCAAAGTAGAAAAAATGGGAATGAGNTCATCCAAAGTAGAAAAAATGGGAATGAGGGAGACAAACAGGATATGTCATACAATTTTTATATCTCTGCAGTGTAGTTTGCTCATCATTATCATTTTTACGCTGTACTCCTCCTACAGCTCTGCTCCAGCGACGACGACAAAATGTCAGACTCACAAAAAAAGTAAATAATATCATAATACTATTTTCTTCGGAGGGAGTAGGAGTAGTAGTAGAAGTGAAATGAAGATAAACGGAAATCATATCGAAACAATGCATGCAATGCAAGGAATATGAAGACTTGGGATTGGGATGTGATGTGAGCTTGTGCTACTTTTTCCGTCTTAAAATATGGAAAATAGATGAGATGACATGACATGAAGTCATTCCAGTAGAAAAAACTGGGACTTTCTAATAACCTTGTCGAGAGTGGATCTTCTCTCGGTCTCTGGATGTCTGCAAATTGAATAGGACAAGAAGGAGAAGAAGACGGACTCCACACAGTAAACAATAAACGGAGATGATGAAGATGAAGACGTGTATATTGAACGTGACAAAACTAACCAAACACGATTAGATCTTTTTTTCCATCCCGGAGGACAAGAACTACTTGTTTTACGCATGCATAATTTAAAAGAGAAAATTCCACTGGAAATATACTAATGGAGCAGATTTTGATGAGATGCGGAGGGAAAAAAAGATGAGATGGAAATGAAATGGGTGGATTGGATAGATGAAATGTGATGAGATCGAAGGAAGGACAAACACGACTTTGCCTATGGCTCTCGACTGGCTCTGCTGGCCTGGCCTGGCCTACCCCTTTGAGGCATTATTACACAGAGAGAGAGAAGTCAAACTGATTGTTTTAACTTCAAGCTTTAGCTATGACTATGACAATGCCATGGAAGAATAGGAGGTGGATGTGGATTTAATCAAAGTAGAAGAGAAGAAACAAAAGCTGGGAATCTCTCTCCAGACACCTTATTTAGTAGGTGTTGTCATTATTGTTAAGCTTCTACCCTTGTTCTTCAGAAACACTTTAAATTTTTAATGAGCCAAATTTAGAATTGAATTTCACGCTCAATTTCCCATTGTTTTCGGAAAAAGCTACTTTATGTACTTCGGGCGTGAAAATACAGAAGCTGCTTGTCTCGCCTCAGACAATAATAAAGGGCGAGCAAAAACAGCTTTAATTCCAACAAAGTCAATTCTTCAATTCGACATGAAAGCCTCATTGAAAAGGGAAATGCTGCTGAAGCTATGCATGTATGTATGTATATGGATGCACAATTCGCCCTGTAATAATCTCTAATGGAGCGTAAGAGAAGTCATGTGATAAGTCGTGTCGTGTGTACTCCCATTAAGCAATACCTTTTTATCATGAACTTATCAAGTCGATGGGATCTCCAATTTCTTGTTACATGAATCTCCTCTAATGGAACAGAAGCACATCTGCCACTGCCACTGCTACTGCTGCCAACAAGAAGATGTATTTTTACGAGCATTCAATTCACTTAGTCAGTCGCTGTGAGTGTAATTGGCTACTTACATTATATTTAAGGAATACATAGTACTATATGTATATTTAATCCAATAAAGAAAATGACAAAAAAAAGCTTGTAATGAGTAGGGACGTAATCGATGAATGTGAGCTGTGAGCTCAGCCCTTTCATTCTATCAACTTTTCATCTAATGCATTCATTTTCAAGCTACTAAAGTGAACATTTCAATTTGCATAATATGACATTCATTAATATGCCATCTATTGTTTTACATTGCCCCAAAGAGAGGAATGACAATGATAAAAGTATTTTCGAAAAGTTTTCAAGTTTTCCTGTCATTAATGCTACTTCAGAGAATGATTTGCATTCAGAAGTCTCTTGGAGTGCCTCCACTGCGGACAATAGGAGATCAAAAAAGTCCGATCAGATTTCCCTGCTTTTCTCCATTAAGAAATTTTCTGCCTTACCTTCCGCCTCAAAACAATTTTCCTGAGATCAGCATTTCCTCTCTATCTACGCAACTCCCCCTTTCGGAATACAAACTCCGCTTTTTTCAAAGCCAAAATAAAATCCTTCTGAATTTTTATACGAAAAAATAGGAAGAAAGTAACTTTTTATGCGTAGTCCATTAACATTATCTTTACTTTTTAAAGGACTCTCTGACGACTCTCTCTCTCCTCTCTTGAAATCAAAAAATCACTGCTGATTCATTCTTTTAAAAACTCGGGAGCTCTTTTGAGAGAAATCAAAGTTGAAACATCTTTGCGCTCCATTTCCCTCGCTATCTTATTCCTAAAGTAAAGGGAAGGCGAAAAAAACACTCCAAAACTTATTTCCTATAATGCGCATGTACTTAAAAAGGGCAATATTTGTATCAAAAAATCCATTTTCAAATATTTTTTATGCAGACTTCAGCTTCTTCTTGGAAAGTTTACCTTTTCAAAAAAGGAAAAGCACTCACATTCCAGTAAACTCTGGTAGGTAATAGTACAGCACTTTTTAAAACTATTTCTGTACTCGGGAAATGTGAAGCACGATTCGATTGGAGAAAGTCACCTCAGGAATACAAATAATCTCATCACAATCATCATCATCAGCAACATCGTCCTTTGCTCAAATTTCCATTTCGCCCATCTTAAAAAAATTGCATTTGAGGAGGTGCATATCCATCGGAATTCGAATGAGGAAGATCGGATCATCCATGTTTAGGGGGATAGCAAGGTATCATCATTTCATCGTTTTATTTACTTTTTTTACCATTTTACCCTACTTCCAGGAAAAGAAACCAAACCTGACATTAGGAGAGTACCTCATCTCATGCTATAAGGTAATACGATAAGCATCATTCAATATCTGGATCAGCTTCCTCTTTAAAAAAAAAGCGGAAGCAGAGGGAACGTGGAATACATAGTCCTTGGTGGAACGTCGTGGAACAGTGTTTTCTCAAAGAATCGAATCACCGACTGGTTTCTTCAAGGTGTCAATTCCAATACATTATTTATGTGGATTTGAGTTTCCCCCTTGCTTATTCTTGAGGAAACAATCTTAAAGTAAACATGAGATGTGGAAGATGCACACTCAACAATTTTCATTTTTTTCAGTTATTGACTCTGACTCCATGAGTTGGAAAAGATGGTAGTGGTAGTGGTAGTACGCGGGAAAGGGGAAGCGATTTCATTGCATTTTTCTATGTACTCTTTACTTACTTCAGTTTTTTCTCTTTACCTTGGCCCGTCTGCAAATATGAAGATATACAACTCAATTTTCCACTTTATTCCTTGGTTTATCCAATATGATCATCTCATTCTCATCAGCATCAACATTCCCTTTTTTCAGAACTCATCTCATCATCCTGCCTTTCCTTCCAACTTAGGATCCATTTTCATGTCAATTTTCTTTCTGAATCATTTACCATTTACTTGTGCGGGTGGGTGGGTGCATGAAACATGTTTTAAAGAAGATGCACACATGCTTTTCACACTCGGCGGCATTATCACTATCGCCATTATTATTACGACGATGATAGAGAAAATAAATTGGCGCTTGTAGGTTCACTTCTCAGCTCAAGTATTTTATACGGCTCCCTTGATGCCAATATTGCCAATTCACAATCACATCGTAATTTGCCTTTTTCACGGGAAGGGAAAACTTTCTTTTTTCAGGGCCAGACCTAAAGAAATTATAGCATTGTCCAGTATCCAGACTTCAGATCCAAGCCCAAACTATTTACGAGAGAAGTAAGTACGTATTTGACCCTTGTAATCGTCTGGATGTTTTCAAGTTTTCTTCCAAATATATTTTCAAGTTGCAACCGTAGAACGTCTGGTATGGTAGTGGAATGGAATTGACGACAACAACAAAGCCGTTACCGAAACTCCAGTACTTCCGAAAAGCGCAAAGCCCAGAAACTTCTCTTCGATCCAAAAATGGCATTGAATGACAATGACAATGGGTTAAGCTGCTGGACCTCAGAGAAGAAAGTGAAAGCGAGTGGCTTGGCTTGACTTGAATCCTAAGGGAGACAATTCCAGAGAGTACAATAGAGACCAAAACATTCGACCAGAAGCCATCCGTAATTTCTGTCGGTTTTTAGGAAATGGAATAATATGTGGATTTCAACAAGAGCCTGGAATTTTGCTTGGGTCTTTTAGTAGAGAAAACACTTGCATACTTCGACGAGGCTTTGAACTGGGCTTAAAGAAAGGGAAGTTCAAGCTAAAGCCGGAACGATAACTGAAACTATTGTTATTGAATTGAAGTTGGGAGAAATAAGAGATTTGGAGAAAAGCCGCAGAAGTAAATTCTCATCGGGTTCTACTTAAGCGTATTAAAATCAGAATTGGAATGAATAGGAAGAAGGTGGATGGAAAATTGAGGGAAAAGTATGTACAAGAGACATACACACACGCTCGAAATTTTCATTTCATTTGGCCAAGCCAAACTAACCATAAGGTCATCCTGCTCTACATGAATGGAATTTATTTATTTTACCGATCTCCTATGATACATAAGCGCCTGATAAAGCAATCATAGTGCCTGAATGTTTTCGATTTTTTGACTATTCCTGAAGGTGGAGCGGAGGCGGGGGGATATGTACTACTGAGTACTGCGCTTTCCATTAAAATGGAGTCGGAAGAATCTCTTGGTCGCTTTTTTACAAGAATTAAAAAGACGCCAAACGCCGTAGCACCAGAATCGAGTAAAATAAGTGTTCGTTCAAGTTCGAAAAAGAGAAAGAAAGCACAACCTGCCACAACAACTACCACTGAAAAAGACGTAGAAGATGAGAATGAGACTAGCAATAGGAAGGGCACTCGCACTGTTAATTGGTCCAAGTCAAGGCCCTTCGCTCAAAGGAGACCATTTCGAACGTGGAGGAATGAAAAGAAAGGCGTAAAACCAACAGCAGCATCTCCACAAAGGAATTCAAAAAAGAATGAGCACAAGGTTTTTAACGTGGCCCACGCAAAGAAAATTATGTTCAAAGACTGGAAGAAGGAAGCTTCAAGTTATCTACCGTCAGTTACCGGCAAGGCACAGGAAAAGATTGGAGAGGGCTCTGATAAAGTTAAGATTTCAGCACCGGCTTCGAAGACTAGCTCAAGTTCTGATGATAGCTTTGAGCATGTGCCAGTGATGTTGGCGAAAAAGAAAAGACAAAGTTACGCTGCTCAGCTAATGGATATCAAAAGGTCGCGACAATCTTCATTCGGTCTGGGTCTGAAACGAAGTAGCAGGACAAAAAGTACGGATGAGGAGGCTGGGCCGGAGAAAGAAGATACTCACTCAAAACCGAGAGGTAGTGAAGACGATGATGATGAGGATAAGAAGCTAAAGGATAGCATGTTAGTTTTTAAATTAGATAATGAAGGTTTTAAAATTCAAGATTAAATACGAACCCTGGAAAGTTATGAACAGTTGAATTTGTTCTATAGTGCCGCTCTAAGAGAGTTGTGCGAACCGTTGCACACTAGGCGTGAAAAAAGGCAGGAATTGATCAAGGAAGCGGAGCTTAACAGAAAGCTATCCATCAACCCCAACGGTATGATATGAAAAGACAAATGCTCTTCCTAATTTAATTTGGCTAAATTGATGTATTATCGTTAACACCAAATATATTGGTACTGAAGTCTAGGGTTCCGCATCAAGGATTGTCTATTGAACTTTGCCCAATGGGTGCGTTAGGCATCAAAATACAAAAGGTTCATTGCGCCAACCTCAACCTCGACGTTATTTTAACCATTTTCTATTTTTCCTACTGATTAGGTTGCGATTGCTTATCTAGAACTGAAAAATGTCTTCACAGTTTGGGAAAAGGATATTCATGAAATCAATTGCAGGTTCGGCCTCGTTGTCGCCAGTTACTTCATCTGGCTTCGGAGGATCGTCCATCTCAATGTCTTGACCTTTTTGATTTCGTAATATCCTCAAAAGTCTGCAGTGCTTCATCCTTATTAACTGCCTATATATATTTCTAAATGCTTTTTACATATTACAGGCTCTTCCTTTTAATTATTCCCGAGTTTGTTGAGCAATACTTTGTAAAACGCGTGGCAGAGCATGGTCGTAATAAGCCTTTTGAAGCCAGCCACTTACTACACGGCGAAGGGTATTTCCACAGCTCTCATTTGTACTACTCCGGCTACCACACCCGACACAATGATAACGATATCGACGATTTGATAAACAACGCTGCCATCAGATTCTGCATAGCGATTTTACTCATCTTCATCCTAAATACCTACACGCTCTTCAGCCTTATCAAAAAGTATTACCGAAGCGTCCATTTGGAATCGAAAGTGGTGGGACTGGCGAAGATGGAAACATTCAAGTGTGTAATATGCGCGTGGGACTTCAGCTGTGGAGACGAAAGGGCTTCAGGCTTCCTTCACAAGATGATAAAGAAGCATCTTAATATCCTATCCAAAGGATCTGGAGAGGAAGTTCGGGAACTGACTGAGATTGAGGAAAAGGATCATTTACAGTTTTTGGGGTATCTGGTGAAGAAATTCGGCTTGAAAGGAGGAAACTTCGCTATGCACATCGTTTCGAACCTAACAGCTGTGCTATGTTGCATGACGCTTGGGACGATTGTGTACTGGCTGAGCAAGTTGAAACTAGCCTACTACTTGGAGTGCATCAAAGAACGTGATGATGATAAAACATGGACCTTATCATACAATGGCCTTTGTCCTGGTGGAGATCTCTCCCTCCAAACGTGGATTTTGTCGTTGCCCTCCCTCTTCACGAGTGTGGTTACCCTTGGACTGTTTAAGTTACTAACTACCGTAGGCGAGATGGAACATTTCCAGCGTCCTGAGATGAGCATCTATGCTTTGATGATTCGAGGGGGGATATTTAACTTGACTTGTATATCGGTTTTCTTCCTCTTCTGGATCTTCGAGGGAAAGCGCATGGCCGAAAAGGGCTATGTCACCGAAACAGTCGTGGGAAAGGAGATGTATCGGCTCGTGGTAATCCAGGGAATGATCGACGTCTTCATCAATTTTGCATCCCAATTCGTCTACCACTTTTCCCAGAAACGATTGAAGAACACGAAGGAGTATAAGAAACCGAGATTTCAGCCGGAGTACTATGCCCAAGAAATGTTTTACATTGACTCGATTGCGAGACTTGGGACATTATTTTGTCCTCCTATAAGCCTTCTCGTGACCATAAGACTCGTGGCGGATTTTTATTTGAAGAAGTACAACCTCATCCATTTCTCTAGGCATGATACGTACATCTTTCAGGCAAGTTTCGTTTACGTCCCGTACTTGGCCACGTTCTTTATTAGTTACCTGGTGGGGATCACGTTTCTCGGATTTTTCATGACGGAGTATGTAAAAAAACTACATGAATAGCCCTGCAAGATTTTGAAGTGCAAAGTTAAGTTTTAAAAGCTTTTGAATGTTTACAGATTGACGCCATCGCAAATAGACGGTCCATTCCTGAATTACACGCATTCTTACACCGAAGTGCTTCGGCTGCTCGTGGAGAGGGCGAACTCGACCAAATGGATAAGCTCCTTGTTTGAGTCTGGTTCTCTCCTGATCGTTTTAGCAATATTAAGGTAAAACTGACAATGAAAAAAATAGTGCAAGTAATATTTGCTTAAATGCTATAGGCAATTTTATTTCATTAGCTCCTGCGTCTACTTCTGCCGCCAGTGGGCGAAAGCTTACGAACCGATCTTGCATGAAGTCAATGATCTCATATTGCAGGAGCGTACAGATAAGGAATTACTTCTCAATAGCCTTTTTCGACATTGCCAGAGTCACGGACCGGCCCAAGGGTAAGGCCACAACTGAGTATGACATAACCTCTGAGGAAGACGCTCATCGCAGGATCGCAGACCAAACCGATCAGAAAATTGAGAAGCTCATCCATCATGTCAGAAAGAGGCGATCCTTGGATAGGAATGCTTTAGGATTACTGCACCAATTCCAGCAAAGTGGGAAAGTTAATCATCATCGAAAACAAATGGAAGATATGGTTCACGAAATTGTGCAGGAGAGACAAAGGAGAAAGAATGTGGTTTTGACAGAAGCGCCTACGAGCAGCGCTCTGAAAGAGTTAATTAGAAAACACGAGGCTAGTCTCGGCATGAAGCCGAGGCAGCATACTACTAATTATAACGAAGGTCAATTCTTTAATAAAAAGAATGTTACAAAAAATAAATCACAAGCTAAAATATAGATGTTTACTAGCTAAAAAATTACTTTCTCATTTAATAATATTTGCGTTTTTAATTGGCAAGCAGCTAGAAGAGGGCTTTATGTTTTCTATAATAGTTTCCCGAGAACATTACATATTTAATGTATGTATAAATAAATAAACAAAGGCTCATTACAAAGCCATGCCCTTTCAATTCAAAGCATTTGAGAAAACATACGCCCACGATTTAGAATAATACGCTTTATGGCCTTTCAAACCCACCAACTAGCGACTATTGCACAATTCCTTCATTTCATATCTCACGTATCGTGCTCAACTGCACTTTCCTTTTGCCATTTTTCATGCACGTGATGATAATACTCATTTACGATTGCTTTTTCTTGTTCAGTCTCTAATTGCAATTTTTTTGAGAACTTCATTTCAGTTCAGGTCTAGGCATATGGTCCAGGCAAACTTTGGCTATTTGCAGCAATAAATACAAAGAGCCTTTTTATGCCACACGAATTCAATAAATCTTGCAGCTATATTTCCCCTTGAAACGTTGTTGGCACTTGGCACTCACCTGAAGTGATTCGGTATTATTTCAGGTGTCATGTCATCTCCTCCATCACTTAAAATCACGCAACGTACCAGAGAACGCCTTTGTGGGATAGAATATAAACATGACATGAACTGAAATCATAAAAACCAAAGAGGGCGTGCGTTCGCATTTATATGATTGCTCCTTTGTGCTTGGATAGGTCGAGTCATAAAAAAACTGGCGAAAAAAATAATGCGTTTTCCGATACTCATTTATTTTCGATGTTCAAGTATGGATTGTTCCGTCTCGTTAGTTCCACTTCCATCATTGGAAGAAATTTTTTTGGCAACATATAATGATCTCTAATGACAATACTATATGAGCAAGCCAGAGGTATCGAAATTCAGCTAGAGC
>JAHZNI010002159.1:0-20285 GCA_027744415.1 Seira ritae | reverse complement strand
TGGAAATATTAAATTAATGCAATCCAAAGATGACGAAAAGAAAAGCCGGGTTGTGATGTGGAGAGAAAAAATCGGCAAATTAGCTTGCAACTTCAGTCTGTTTCCAGATATCAAGATTGATAATTATCAGAGCAATCCGAAAATTCTCATTTGGAAATGCCAAGATCACACTGAAGCTCCATCGTGGGAAACGTTTACTTTGCGATTTGGAAATGAGGAAAACGTAAGTTCAGGGTTTTTCATTCTTGTTTTGTGTGGTGGACTAAAGCACGGTCAAAGTACAATATTTAATCATTTTGGTTTAAATATTTTCAGTGCAAGCATTTCAAGGAGGAAATGGAAAGACTGGCCAAGCTAACTCAGAAATCTTCAGGAGAAAGTCCCGATAGTGGCAAACAAGTTTCCGCTAAATCTTCTTGTCCGGGATGTGGCGGTTGTGATCCTGATACATTCGTAATGCCTAACCATGTTCTAGAATCTACCGGAGAGCAACTGATCGATCTTCCACTAAGCCCCTCTTCTTCGCAAGAGCGTCTCCCTTCTATTTCATTGGAGTTAGTGAATGACACAACCCCAACGAATTCAAATTCTTCCCCGAACAATGTCCAAGTGGTTCCTGAAGCAGAGAATTTTAAAGGCGCAAATGCAAATCTTAGTGTGAATAACTCTTTCTCCTCATTTTCCTTCTCTTTAAACAAAACACCTGAGGACAAGGATAAGGCAAACACAAGCTTAACGTCATTCCAATTAAAGACACCGACCTTTTCATTTAAATCATCAGACGGAGTTCCTTCAATCTTTAGTCCCCCTTCTATTACTGCTAATGCTGGTAGCAATGCATCATCGCCGTTTGTGTCCCCATTCAATCAGTCAGCTTTGTTCAATAATAGCTCTTCGTCTCCATCAGCTCCCCTCAACTTCACCTCTCCCACTTTTCAACAGCTGCCTGCTCAATCTGCTGTTGTGGGGTCTAGCAATAACGAGGATAATGAGAACCAAGAAGACGAGTACGAAGACGTTGACGAAGAGGATGAATGCATGTTTGAGGAAGATGCTCATATTTTCATTCAAAACGAAGCTAATTCTTCTGACAGTAATGATTAATTTACCTTAATGAAATACACATGCGAAACTTTTAAAGTGTACACTGATATATTTTTATAAATTTTGATTCTTAAATTTTTAGGCTTTGTTGATAAAGGAGAAGGTGTTATCCGGGTACTTTATGACGGGGATTATTACTGTGCTCGCTTGGTAGTTTCGGTGGATGGAGAACAAGTCACAGAACACTTAGTCGCATCTGATACCCTTATGAACGTAAGTTAGGAATTCAGTTTTAAACTTGTGAACTAGTGTTAATTGTAATTTTTAAACTTAACATTTCAGCCTGCCGGTGACCTTACGTACGAATGGAACGGAATTTGCGACTACGAGACAGAGGAGGGGTCAAATTGCGCGAAATCAAAGATCAGGGCTGTGTTTGCTAATGAAGAGGCGTATCAAAATTTTGCAACCGTTATGGCAGATGTGAGGAAAAGAAATGATTATTTTTTTCAGTTGAAAAATAAGTATATGCTTATGTGTTTTACTTTTGTGCATAGAGCTTAGAATTCGCCGATCAAGCTGGAATAACGGAAGCAGGACTTTTGGAGGAATTTTATCAACCAGTAAAATAAAGATTTGGATGATTTACATTATATACTTTATTTATCTTGATTTGCGCTTATATTTTCATGTAATATCTCGATGTAACTTTTTGTTTTTATCAAGAGCATAAATTAATTTCTTGAGAATTGACAGACTGCATTTATTGAATAAAATTTGAATAATACTAGATCACTATCCCTGTCGCTTACTTTTTGGCGAGACAGTGTCTTGAACATCTATAATGGAAATTATCACGGCAATCATTGCAGTACAAATCCTCATAATTGCGTCATTTTATCATGCGTCAAACCGATCACATCGGAGGGTGAATTATACCAGTTCATAAACAACTGCGAATAATTAGCGAGTAGACAAATCTATTTTTAATAGTTGGTGGTTAGCATGGAATACTAACTTGGGATATATTTTGACTTTATTTTATTAATTGAGAAGAGAGGGTATTACAGAAACTCGACTTCATGTTTTTTTCTGAACTAGCAATATTTCATTAAAATGTTCTTCGATTTTACAAGTCGGATTCTGTCTGTACAGGCGAACTTTGATTTTGATTCGGACTGAACTGCGATAAAATTTGCTGAAGGTTCTCTGTCCCTTTTTGCGTAACTCCTCGCAGATATCTTTGGCTGTCTGAATAAACTGCAAAATAAACAAACATTTAGACGGATTCATGGATGTTTTCTCCCTGCGGTATCGGGATCGCAACAGTCTTGTCTTTATCGTATACCTTTTCAATTAAAGCGTCTCGCTCATCCTCTACTTCTTGGCTCCAGCATGTCATATCATGCTGCGCTTTAAGACTGATTGTTATGGCTGTTAAAGGGCCCGATGATAAGTTCACGGAACTAAATAACGCCGAAAGTTCTGCAATAAGGTAAACATATCATTTCTTTTATTTTAGTCGGTTGCAATTTACACGAAATAAGGCTTCAACTTACCCCGACGAAGGAGACTAGGACATGCTTGGGCAACGCATTCCATTTCAGTATTTCTACCCAGTAACGTATCTTCAACAGTTTGTAATTGCTCTGCTTCGTGCTTCTCTATCTCAGCATTTTGACTCAGAACCTGAAACATATATCAGAAGAGTTTTACAGTTTTAAAAAAGTAAAAAATCAATCGCACTATTTCTTGCTCTATACCTCAGCCTGGCGTTGGTAGTTAGTAGGAGTGTTTAAAAGACTCTTCCAGAATTTAACGTCCTTTTCCAAAAACTCCTTGTCTTGTTTAATCCGCTCCTCGGTGGGCTTCTCTTGCTTATTACTTCCTGCTGTTAAAGCCTCGTCAAGACCCACATTACCAGGTAGTGAAAGTCGCTGATCTTTAGGCCCCAGACATCCAAGATTAGGATCTGGCCATACTGTCCTCTTCTGCTTTTCTATTTTAAAATTTAAACATGTGAACAAACCGCGTTAAACCTTTAATATTTGACCTCCTCGCATTGCAGGCCACACCACAAGCAAAGTCGCATAGACATACCTAACTGATTCCCTCCGAACAGTATTTGTTCCACATAAGTATTTTTCCTCCTCCAGCCTTGATTTGAATATTCCTTGTGTGACGCTGAAGCTGTTTCAGAGATATTTTTTATACTCCTACTGAAAACTCCAAGCCCCCGAGAGTTTGGAGTAAACAACTAGGATCAGAAAACAGAATCAGTTAGTTTAATCCAGGGATCTCTTCTAAACTTAGAAGTTTCCAGTAAAGACTTTGACCAACTCTGTTTGCCATAATCCTCCTAGACTAGAGAAGGCAGACCTCCTTGTTCTAGTGTTTTCCCTTACGGTGAAGACAAGAACTGGCTAGAATGAGTAAGCAATTCTGAGTAGTCCTAAAATGTTAAACAAAAGAACAATTACTTCAGCTTGATTCTCTCCTCTGCAATATGTATGCAAAGTTCAATGCAATAATGTAATGTCACATAATGTCGCATAAAATGCATGTAAAGCTTACAGCTCTTTACTTGGATCACCCAAAGTTGGGTTGGATGTATCTATTCCAAATTGTGCATGAAGAAACAATATGATGAACTTTCATAATATCATGCTGCTATTCAGAACTAAAACTCCACATAGCCTGAGGGTTTAGGTATTAAAAATCACTATCTTCGCAAAATTAATAGGAACTCTTTCAACTATATTGTTCTAATTATGAGAGTGTCCAGCAAACAAACAAACGGTTAGCTAATTTGTAGATCGTAGATCAATCACATCGATGTATTTAAAGGGCTGTCCTCCTTGTTTGTCAATTGTTGGGGTCGGGATGATGATATGGTAAATGTTCACCACTGCACATTCACTTCACAATTAATCTATACCCACATATTATAACATAAATAACTTAAATATTACATGTTTACTTGGTTTAGTAGATAATGACGCAATGCAACATCCTACAATGGGAACAGATGTGTTTAGTATTTGTGTTGATGAAAATGAAACGTAGTAAAAATTGGCATCTTATGCAATGCAATAATCTCTGATTCTATTCTGATGATATCATATGAGCTGAGATGAGGTGAAGGTCTGCGTCTGGTCTGGTCCAATGAGAGACATCAGCATCTACCATTGACCATAGCTTAGCTCTTCCATGTGCATGTGTCCCCTTTTTGTAGCGGGGTCTGCAATAAACTTCTGTTTCCTTTCGATATGTTTGGTTTGCTTGATTCTAAAGAAAAAGGAACAATGCTAGATTGCCCAAGTCTAAAGATAGCGTGTAGTAGGCGGATATGATATATACATTTACGTGATATATGTATGCAGTGCAGGCAGACTCGCAGAAAAACACCTGCATGATATGATGGAAGGAAAAGCCCAGATGAAATCAATGTGCAATAATATTATTATCCCATTGAGCTCATAAATGAAAAAGTCTTTAATGGTTTCTTCTCTCAATAACACTCGAAACAGAAGATCCTCATTTATAAGTCAAGTCAAAGCTTCAGTAATTTTTGTCATCTTGGTAGACAGACATACACCTGCCGCCGTGTGTGGATTTTGAGTGCATTAAATTTTTGCTTTGTTGTTCTTGTTCGTAAATATACTCGGCTCTGATTTGGTCTATATTTCTTCCCAAGACTATAGGACACCTGCATAATATGGCACATATTAACCTGCATTGAGATTTTCGTTTCAGTTCCCGACCACGATAATAGTAATAGAAAGACATTTATTTGGATATTTCACATCATTCCGCGTATTTTCATTGTTTGTGGATATTTGTGATGGTTCAACTTTACCTTGAGGTTTAACTATACTTCGAGGAGAGGTAATTATCAAGTTTATTGATTGTGACCGATGCAGGCTTAAGATCTTTTCCATTTGAATAAATATAGTACACATTAGATTTTATCTTGTAAAGAAAATCAGGCTTTATATTAGGCCCAACTAAAACATAGATGGTAGAAGAGTTCACAATTTTAATTAATATTCGCAATCAGTCAATTCTACAGTACTTCATGTTGTGGAAAAACTGTATTCGTCGCTAACTAGAATGTGAAGCTTGGCCAACATCAATCAAGAAAAACGTTGAAATCTCAGAATTTAGTTAGAAATCGTGTCGTGATTGTCATGAATTCTTCAGTTGAAATCAACACTATCGACGGGAGCGTTGTTATTCGGTGACATTTAAAGATATATGTGATCAGAGACTAAGAAACACTTTCTGCAGCTGCAAATCAAGGCAAATGTATGATGATTTATTTTGTTATTTTAATGATTAACTGGAAAATTAAATTTTTATAATTTGAAAACAGCTATATGGATTAGCATATTTTCTGAGGGTGAAATCTTTTTGTTGCTTGATCCTACTTTTTATTATACCTTTCTGCTGATAATTTTTAAGTCAGTACAGCGTAGCGTACATACCCACTTACCTAATATTTTCATGTAAATTCTCGAATTCTCTTTCTGAAATGAAAGCAGTGAAAAATATTCAGGTCTTTAATTTACTTTCGTTATCTTTAGTTTTCAGCGTATACCTCGTGACCTTACCGCTGAGAAAGTTGAGGTTGAGCCCAACCTTCTCTGGGAACTCATTTATTTATTGCTGGGTGTCAATTTGAGGAAGCGAGACGTTTTATTACCTGTTCCGCAACAATGCCTTCTAAAAAAGCGGAGGAAATTTTACAAGGGTTCAAAATGTACTGGTCTTATTATGCATTTCATATGTGACATACAACTAGTTTCTTTCTTTGCAATTTTATCAAACTAATTGTTTATTTTAGCAACTGGATGAAGTTGAGAGATTCGGATACTGGAGAAATCTTATGGGAAGGCCATGAAGATTTGTAAGCATTTTATTAAAAATTCTTTCTATCATGTAATTAAAAATCATGTGATGCAAAATCATATGCATTAATCGTTTTCTCTTTCTCCTCATTGTTCAAAGATCCTTACCTGATGTTGTCCACGAGGCGAGGGTTCCGAAAAGCGTATTGCAATGCAGGGCTGTATCTCGTGAAATTAATTTTTCGTCGGTAGAGCCGATGGAAAAATTTCGCATTGAGCAAAAGGTTCTTTTCAAGGTAATACATTACCTTACATGAATTCACAGAATATACATTTCTTGCATGGAAAGTCTTTCCCAGCTCTTCCTCCATTATAATCTATTAATTGAAACGGGGTATGTCACGCAATGACAAGTCTCAGAAGAATTGAAAAATTGATGTGTTTGTCCTGTTCCCACTGCTCGTTTCATGAATTCGCTTTACCTTATTTCTCTTCTTGATTGATTTATTATATTACATTATCGCACGATCACGCACCCTATTTTATTCGTGAGAAATTTGAGACAAAAATTACTTGCAGTAATTGCGTACTGATTGATGCAAATTTAATGGAAATTCTCTGAATTGATTTAGGGGAGATGCATAGAAGAATGGTTCTTCGAGTTTGGATTTGTTATTCCCAATTCAACGAATACGTGGCAGAACCTGATAGAGGCAGCTCCCGAGTCTCAAATGATGCCCGCAAACATTCTCAAGTAATGGTCGTATTCATTAACCTTATATCATCATTGTCATTCATTTAGTGATGTTTTAATAGAATGTTTTTTCTCTTTCAGTGGGAACATAGTGATCGAGACAAAATTTTTCGACGAAGACTTTTTGGTGTGTACGTCTAACGTCAGAGTGTTTTATGTCTGAAATTGTCGACATCGAGCGACAAATAATGGTTCTAGCTGGTCACATTTGCTCTTAAACTAAAAATTTTAAATGATAACGGTGAAGCATACATTCCGTGATGTCGAAAAATTTGCTCTACCCGATGGCAAAAGTACTTTGGTTTTTATTCAACATTGAACTTCTGTTATTATGTACCAAAGCTATTTATGTAGGTATGTCAAGTTTTATTTATATCGTTAAGTTAATGTAAGCAATTCCATTATTTTTGGGATAAGATCAATTTTATATTTTACTAATTTTACCTAAGAATTTGTTCACAATTTTAGTTCAAACTTTATGAATTTAAATCATTCAGTTCACTAGGTCAAACTAGTCTTAATTCATGAATTTGATGTGAAGTCTTTTTTGCCGCATGCACTATATTTTGTCTTTTTTACTCATTTTGTATTTGGTTGGGCAAAGCTTGTACCTTTCTAGATTCATGTATGTTTGTCAATGTTGGGGGTATGAACTCATAGCTTTTCTTAACTTTTTAATGCTAATATTGATTTAATTACAAACTTGAATTATTAGTTTACATTTGTTGTTCCAGAGATAACTAGCTGTAAATGCAGGGGTAATGCGAAGAATGACAATGAAAAAAGATGATCTCAACTTTTTAAGGTTAATATTGTACTTACAAAGAAATGAACGTTGTTATTTTATAGAGAAATGAGAATGTTATTTTCGAACGCTAATTGAAAGTAAGGGTCCGAAAAATTGCGTCACTTAAATATTAATATTTAAACATTCAAGGTATTTACATGTCCATTTCCAAATCACAAGTATTTGCGTTAAATGAAACCGTAGATGCACATGTCATTTTAATCGAAAGATAGATATTTATCCCAAGATAAATAATGATTGTTTGTTGATTCTTTCTGGACTTGAACTGAATGAGCTAAACTTGGGTGGGAAAGTTGTGTTAACCGTCATTTTGTTGTACCATAAATTATTAGAGTTCTGTGGTTGAATAAATCTTTAGATGCATTTACCCCTACAAAAATTGAAGGGGAACATTTTTAGATCCAAAGTGGAATGACCTACATTATTTCAATAAGCATACTCAAGCATTTAATTACCACCTGAAAATCCTCTTCCTCTTTGATTGAACGAGCGGATAAAATGCAGAAGAAAGGTTATTGGATAATTCAATACAAAGAATACAATACCTACAATTTATATACACCGTTTGGCGCAGTTTTATTCGGTGATTATTACACGAAATTGACGAAATTATTAAATTACATAGACTAAGTAAGAACATTGCTATCAGTTTTTTCTGATCAATTAATCATGCATCAACATCAATTCATCTTATGTTTTCCTCGAAATTCTACACACAATTTATATAACACATTGCTCTAAAAAAATTGCAAGAAAGAATCATATTTTCATCTGCAATGTAGTCTCTATTAATTGTCCTCTACATTTCTACTCTTCTCCGGCATTATTTTCGATCAACTCTCTGTGAGTTTGAGATACTCTGACATATTTACTCATATTGTGTTTGTTAGTGAAGTAATTGGGGTAGTCTCCGCGTTCCTTCATTAATTCATTCACTCTCGTGGCCAAGAGTCTAAAATTGTAATTAAAAAAGTCAACATATCGTACCGAATATTTAAAAAAGATGATTGTGGTAGCCGAAGGTTTTGGTAGAAAAGAGAATTTTAGCTCACCTCATTCTGCGCAATTTATCCTCCTCAACAATATAGTGAAGATTTCTTTCATACTGCTCTTGATAAAGGGTTTGAAAGTTCTTGCAGAACCACCTAGTTATAGGATTCTAAAAGAGAATGCATCTTTTATTAGGTAAACACCCCAAAAACTAATCTCTAACTGTGAATTACGCATCTCAAAGAAATTCCATTTCACCATAGCCTACCTTGTGGTATTCATATTGCTTCGGCTCATAACCTTCTGGGATCTCAGCCAAAGTAGATGGTCCAATGAAGACATTCGCATAGAATGTGACCATCGACAGCGGGATGATTCCTAACATGAGGTAAAAGTGAAGGAGGTCCTTATATTTGTTCCACTGAAATCTGGAGGGCATAACTGGTATAGTGCGATCTCCACCACCCCCGCCATTCTTAGCGCCAGCTAAACACAATTAACAATAAAGAACAATTAACATTTGGAACCTCAATTATCATATTATTTTTCTATATAATTTTCTCATTTTCTTACATGTGCCAAACTTTCGTAGCGCAATTTGAAGGCCGGTTTTATCTTTAGGGGACAGAGTAGCAACCGAGTTTGGCCGCACTGCTCGGAGAAGGCTCATTACCGGCATCTTGCTGATTCTATTTTCCACGAAACGAAATTAGTATTTCCACTTCCCAAATTATCATCGTTTGATTACGTCAATAGTTACACTAATCGGCTCGTGTAATGTTATGTTAAATATTATGTAATCAAAGGTACAGCAAATAACTACGAAGGAAATTCGTAGCAGTCAACTTAAATGATACTGATATCTAATTCATATTGATCCATGTCTTAAATTAGTCATTTTAATGTATATTTTTAATTGTTTAATTAACTTACCGATTACAACACGACGTTATCAATGCAACATAGAGCCAGCAGCTGATGCGCAGTAAAAATATTATTGTGGTGTTTGCATGTGCTGTAAATCGTGTGCCTTTGGTAAGGGGTATTGTGAGAAATGGATGGTAGAGAGAAAGGGCTTTTTTCTTCAGAATTCACAGGAATGCTCGACTACCTATATTAGTTGGAGTATACTTATGTCGTATATCCTGCAGAATTCAGGCATGCCATACAATATGCATACGCATACGATCGAGATTTTTTGAGATCTGTTTCAGATATGAAAGCGTGGAAGTTGAAGCTCTTTGTTTCTCCACTAGGCATCAGCCCCCAGGCTAAGAACTGGAACATTCAATCCAGTCCGATGCATCTATAGTCTGTAATTACTGGACAGCTTTGACAAATTAACAAAATCCATTCTACCTGTAATTTACGTAGTATGCATCAATATCCGCTTTTTTATTTATTGTTTTACCAGAAGCATCTTTGAAGCAATTTTATTTCATCAACAGATTCAACTATGACTAATTAATCCAAGACTCATGCTGCTAGAAAATTTCCAGAAATAGGTAAGTGATTTTTGCTATTGTTAAATGAATAAGCAAATTGAAATTCAAGACAAGGTTGTGACGTGTTTTCCTCCCTTATTATTATTCTGTGCAGATTCCCCGCTGGAAAATCAATTTCTGGACCCCGTCATCATCAACCTTCTTCTCGCTGTGAAAGCGTTTTTGATTCAATTGTATAAAGTAAATATAGACCATAACTCGATCTTCGCTTGCTGAAGAATCAGTAGTGTTCTGAAGATTTTTTTTTTGATAAATGACGTTCCATGTTTTACTTGGCCTGCTGGCATCCGTCCCAATTTTTTTGGTATGTTTGTTTTTACTCAAATGTACGTACATTTCGTAATAAAAATACAATTTAGATGTCGTAAGTATTATTGTGCCGGCCTTATTGTTAGTATCTGTCCTGAATAGTCTTTAAAGTAGTAGCAGACTTACTTGTCTTTAAAGATTATCGTTTTCCCCGTAAAAAGTGAATTTTCTTTCTCTCTTTCTCTAGGAAAAAAGCATACTTTCTCCGATAATAAATGGCTAGCCAAAATGTATTGGATGGAAAGGCTGGTTGCTTTCAACCTTTTTTTCTGGTCGTCTCCCGTCTCCAGCTGCTTGCTATGCTCACGTTCCTTGACTTATTCGGTCAATTAGCATCACTGACTTTTCTACGCTATAATTCCACAAGGTCCCTCTGCAGCATCTGCTTCACTGCTCTTGCCTCCCCTTCATCATCTATATCTGTACTGCTACTTACTCCTTTCCCTTTTTTCCACATGCCTTTCCATCTCCTCCAGTGAGCAAACTGGGAGACAAGGGAACTTCCATCACGCAGCCAGGGTCCCCCTACTCATTTATAGCGTCATCAAACCTCTTTCTCTTCTTATGACATTCAATGTGATTATCTAAAGTAATAATATCTTGTTGAGCTTCTTGGCGTACATGAATCCCACCCTGAATGCTAATGCATAATAGGCAACTATAGTTTAAGCGTTTGCACCATATGTATGCGTGTCACATCTTTTTTGCCAATCCCAAATGAAGAACCACGAGTTTTTATGTTTGCCAATGCTGTCGATTGAACCGGAAAGGTCTGGAATTGGGTGTTGAAGAGAATTCTTTTAATGTAGCTCTGCTGTAGTCTTCTTCAGTTCAACCTTAAAAATGTCTCGTTTGAACTGAGCTATTTCATAAAAGGTTTTCATGTATTTTCTTTTTTGGGGACATTTTACGTGCCAATACCTGGAGTTGAAATATTTATGAGGTTGTCGTCTGTAACTTATCATATTCGCTTTTACTTACTCCAGAAGAGTCTGTACAGGAAATGGTGTACTACGAAATCAGGGGTAGTAGTAGTTTTTTTCAGCCACGGACCACACGGGGATACATAAACATATCTATATGTAATGTAAGGCACTAGAACTTAGACCTGATTCATTTTGCTTCATTATATGAATCAAAGCTCTGTAAAATAAATGACTCTCGAGAATTGTTGATTTCATTAGCTCTAAGCTGAGTGCTTCCCGTTCTTGGAGTACTGTAATCGTCTTTTCTCCTATTACCAACTTATAGTTAACGATGATCCTTCCATTTTAACTGGCTCTTCTGTAATTGTTCTAGCACAAAATTACAAAATCCATCCCAGATTTTTAACGAAGTTGCCAGTTAACTTTTTGGAGCTTAAGCTGCACTCTAGAGATGTCTTGTTATGTTGTTAATACAGGTGGTACAGGTATGTATGTACAGGTGGTATTACGCTTTTTTGAGGGAAGATTGGAATGGTCTAACATTGCAATTTGCAATCTACAATCTACATGCTGATTAAAGATTGACATGTCTGCTAAATAGTTATAGTAGTATTAGCTGCCAACTCGTTAATATTAGCGAAGTAGTTAGTTGAAGTTGGTTGCATTCTGCAATACCAATGATATTTTTAGGCCACACTTCCTTCCTCTTGCTTTCACTAATTCACGAAATACCATCGCACGGCTGGATAGCTCTTGATGAGGTGACATAGCGAGACGAAACGATTCTGGTACATCTCCATTTCCTACATTAATAGAATTCTGGGAGGTGTATTATGTATATTATGTGAGCGTTGATTGTTCTTTCCTTGGTGTATTTAATGCATGGAATATGTGAATGAAAATAAAAGGACACATTACTACAGAGCATTTACTCTTGTCTCAATCTAAAACAGAAATGTATGGGTATAAAAATTTTATTGTTATTTTTGCGCGTAAATTGCACGAGTTTTCAGGCTTGAATCGTTCTAGTGAGCCACACAAAAATATGGGAATTTTTAGCGGCATTATATTGAGAATTTCGTTCAGCCTTACTACAACTGCCTATGTCGGATGTCTCCGGATGGGATGCGCACTACATCCCGACCCACTTCTTTTTCTCCACTTTTACCTCTTTTCTTGGCTTTCAGTGAAATCAGTACACTTTCTCCTCTGCTCGTGTTCAGCTCTCTGTTCACTGACTGCCTCGCACATATGCCCAACAGTTTTGCCTTCCTGTGTGGTGGTGGTTGGTGATCATCAGTTCTGATGCCAGAATAGTGTATTGAGAATATTGCTTTCCCACCGTGATGTGATTCAAGAGCAAGCATACCAGGATCGGATGGTTGAATGCGCTAGTGCTTTACCCTTTTCCTTTTTTCCTCTTTGCCTATCCCATCATCCTCTTGCTGGCAAAACTAGTATTTCAATTCATTTTCTTGCCTTTCCCCTATTCAGTTCAAATTCCGTTCAGAACGAGGACGAAGAGATTCTTAGGCTGAGAGTGAATTGTGCCAGTGAGCGTGAGCCTCGCGGAGATCTAGCTTTGAGTAAGTTCAACAATAATGAAAGCTGACTCCGTTACGGAAAGGAATGTGTGAGCGCTCAGAAGACTTTTGTTTTTGTGAAAAGCTCTCTATATCACGAGGAAAAGACAGAGATAGACGTAGAGACAGTGAGTGCATTCAATTCATGATCGGCTTCACGAAACCGAACTGGAGCTGGACGACCCCATTCACTTATAGATATAGATTCCTCAGGAGTAAGCATGCCGCACAATCATCCAGTGCATGAACAGAGTAATGTGCTCAACAATGTGCAATTGCCGAGGTATTTCCTTTCATTCCTCTTACGATTATACTATCCTTATTCGTCAAAATAATTCCCAGAATTTGCGACATTTCTCACTACAATCTGATCCAATATTTATAGTAATACTTCTATTGTTTTTTTCTCTCTTTCTCACTTCCTTCAGCTTCTCCAGGTTCTCATCTCATTGTGAGGAAACGTGGACGTGTTCTATATTCCCTTAAATAACGGCAACTCTATTCTCGCTCGAGTCATTACATATATCTCGACGTGGAAAAGAAAGCAATTTCCTTCAAGTGAAGAACTTTCTCAGATTCCACTTTACTAGACCAACATTTGTATAGAGAGTGTGTGTATTGCATACTTATTATCAAGCATGGGATTCCTCCTCGAAGAATATAGCATTTTGTCACATTGTTAGTACTCGTTCCACTGATAGCCGCGGTAACGTCTGTTTTTCTACAATAACGTCAAATTTAGAGCAAATGCCAAACCACACGCTCCATACTCAAACACAGACTGCGAGCTAGTGATAAAATCGGAATGATTTTCTTTTTCAAAGTATCCCCGGCATACTACTACTACAACTACAACTTTTACTCTGTCGAGACTGGCTCTGTTGACGACCCTTTCTCTGTGTCCCATTCCATTTTTCCCGGATTGGAAAGTCCTCGTCTCACAGGAGAAAGGAAGAAGAAAAGTAGTGGGAAGATCTAGGTACTTGGTCTTGGTACTGCCACTGCCACTGCCTTCTTGCTGCGGCAAGATTTTTTTCGTTTTGTTTAATATTAACGAAAAAATACTCGAGTGTCGTGTTTGAGTGCGTACATGTGAGGACATGATATTATCTGCTGCATAGAGCCCCCTTTTCACTGCAGCAGCAGCTGAAACAACCGTGTTTTTTTGTGGATGCTATTTTTTCGGGGATCGTGGTACTTTCTCGCACGATGTCAAGAAGAGTGAGGAGTGCAGCAGAAGTGAGTGCCCTGATATGGCTTTGTGATTGTACTTTCCCATTTATTTTCACCACGGCTTATTCATTAAACTCGGGTTTCTCTTCCTGGTTGTAGAGTAGAGTGCTCTCGTTTTTTGAGTAACCCGAATACATGTATTTAAAAAATTGTAATTCTTTGTGTGGGAGATGGGAACAGTCAAAAGTCTGCTCACCGCTTACACTTTTTCTCTGAGAGTCTAGGAAAAAAATAATGCACGACCTTTGCAACATACTGTGTCATACCGTTGCGCCTTTTATTACGGAGAGTATAACACTATTATGTGCTCACTACGAGTTCCTTTTCTGCCACCATCACCGCTACTACAACAACAATAGCCATCCATTTCAAACCGCCATTAATATTACGACGGGGACAAAAAAGGATAGAAGAAAAACGAGAATTGCAGCAGTGTCCTTTACGTTCCCAGAGAAAACAGGAGCAGAAGAGAAAGTTACAAAAGGAGAGGAAAGTGAAGCTGAGCTGGAGTAACGCTACACCGGCAAGGATAACTGAACTAAGCATATGATTTGAGATCCCGGGAGAGACCTTTTTGCTTGCCTTTTTCTCCTTCCTTTAAAATCGTGCATATAGGTCTGAGAACTCTGAATAAAAAAACTGCAAGGAAAAAAATTCATATTGGGAGAAAGAAAAAAATATTGTAGGTATGTATGCTACTAACTCGTTAGCTATGCGGATTTTGCTAGATTTGACGCAACGAAATTGTAGACGTAGACTTTCTTCTAGCTGCCGTGTAGTAGTCAACTACAAAACTATAATTATCGTTAAGCCAGATTTGATAAAAGAAACAGAGAAAGAGTACGAGTGGGAAATGAAAAGCTGATCGAAAAGTCTTGATGTTTCCTTTCTATACATATGTATGTAATTTGTCACGAAATTATAAGAAGACAGGTCGCTCTGTAACTTTTGTGGAAAAAGGTGCTTGCATTCTATTCGACAAGAGAAAATGTTGGAAACAATTTGTAGCTGCACCACCTCACGCTCATTTCATAAAAATCTGTACTTGTTTTGCTTTCAAAAAGGCTCTCATGTTCCTTCAGTAACTCTGTCCGAATAATATAATGGTGAACTTGAAACAGTAGGAATATAATTATATACAAGTCCTTTAAAATTGCAACAAAAAAGGAAATGCGACCCAGTTTCTTTTCCAGAGAAAAATGAAAGGAAATTCTTTGAGAGGAAAAATTAGCCTATTAGAATGAACTGCTTACCCACCAATTTGAAACTAGTTAAAAATCTAAAGCGCAAGAAAGATTGCATGTTGTGTATTGTGTGTGTAGCTAATTAGAAAGTTCCATAGTCTTAGTACATATAAAAAAGTAGTCATATCATCTTAGCAAATCAGATTTTCACTGAAAGAAAACGATTGAATCTGTGTGTATGCATGCGATGGCTAAGCAGACCGTAGTAAGCACTTCGGCTGATCGGTGGCAGCGGCCTCCGCCAGTTCCTTCAAGTGGCTTCTATACAACTGCCCCTTCGTCATCATCTCGAGTCGCCGGTTTCAATTCAACTGAGCAACGGCAGTTGACTTATCCACCTCACCAGTCAAGTAAGAAACGGGGCCATCACAATCATCGAGTTGACGGAGTTATGTCACCTCCTGGAACGACTGATGGGGATGCAGGAGGTGGAAATGCAAGAGGAGGTGGTGGTAATAGTGCCGGCGCTAGCGGGCTGGGAGGATGTGGTGCCGCTGGGGGAAGCAGGAGTACTGGCAACCTAGGCGGAGGAGGAGGGGGAGGGGAAGCTGGACCCAGCGGGGTTGTTTCCCACCATGATTTGGAAAATTTGGAATCCTGCTCTCGTAATCCCCTTCTCTGCCTCATATGCAATAACATGTATGAGGATCCGAGACTGCTGGCCTGCTACCATTCATTCTGTGCCAAATGCTTACAAGGTCGTATTGGTGAGACCAAGCTCATCTGTCCTTTGTGCGGGTACGTAACTCTTTATTCTCTAGTTCTCATAAAATCCACACCTTTCCTCGCCATATAGAAAATGCATCGAAAATGCTTCAGTGAGCAGAACAAAACATTTTCAAATTACGAAACCATTTTCGAAGTTCCAGACTGAATACCTAGGTTTAATGGAACTGCTAGCCTGGAAAATCCTTTACTGACCCTAATTTTATTATATTTTGCTCTGTGTTTAGGACGGCTTAGGGATAGGCTCATGCATTTCCACCATTTCATAAAGCTATAAGCCACTATACAAAAGGGTGCACTAATAATACCCATTCATTATAATTTGAGAGGAGTGTTCTTCGTTTGCTCATTGAAGAGAGCCCGTTCTTGTCAGACGCTCCTCAAACTCTCCTTTCTTTTCACTTTCTCTCTCTTCATGAATAATTCATAAGCAGTTAATACAAGAAAGCGCACCAATGACTCTCATTTATGCTTTGCATTCTCAGTCCTTGTGGACTCGCTCATCAGCTTTATCCATCCTCCTATCCCTTGATGCCTATACGGACTAAACTTGCTACTGTATTCCGTACACACTCCCGTCTTACTTAAGGATTACGTTCTAGAAAGGCCTATTCTGGCCCACAGCTCTCTCCACCACTCATGCAATCTCTCGTGAGCTATTATATGTGAGAGCAGAGGCTGAATTAAAGACTTGTCATTTTCCTTTCTCCAGCCGACAACCACGAAATGATATTGTGCATTCCTTGCTCCCAAATGCTATTAAGAAGTGTAAAGCAACATGGTAAAAGTCGTCAGAGAAGGATCTTACTTTAAATGAAAATGTAGATTTGAAAAAATTCTACTTGCACAGTACTTGCCCTGATATACTCTTTCCTGGTTTGAATAACTCCAGGGACTGGAAGCCGAGGCCTTTCAGTTTACCTACATTACAAGAGCACTCAACTCATGCTATATAGTAGCATTCACATCCGCCCGCCCGCCCATCAAATGATAGCAGAGAGAACATAACATGATGTTACTCAAATTACACCGAAATTACAGGTCGAACAATAAAATGTGTGGAAGGGAAGGTTTCCTAAAATTGAAACTTTTTGTAGCTCTGTAATGGTAATTATTTTGTCATCTCTTCATCGTCCTTTAATTTCCCACCTTTGGAATTTAATGTAGTTTAATTGGAAACTTTGTGAGACTTGGAATAGAGACATGGAATTCATTTACATGTTTTGAAACTTCGTCTGGTCCACATTTAAATTGATTTTTTCAGCCTACCCTTCTTGTGTAAAATCACTTAATTGATAACGCTTAGTCTTGCTTTAGGTCCTGTTAATTTAAACCAAGGCGAAAATGACCGTAACCACATGTTAATTTGAAAACATGATGTAAAAGCTGGAAGGTTATTTTGATAAGTGATTCATTTTTCTCTGCGGGTGTGCTAATAATAGTCATAGCAGGGGCTCCACAGTAATTAAATATTTAGGGGGAATGAAAAAAACCGTTGCAAACGTTCTCTGATGTTCATGTAAGTATGTAATGTAGTTAGTGGTGCTCATTGTTCTCGTTCCTCTCATAAACACCGCAAGGATCATTTCTGTCTTCTCATATGTACACAAGGAGACACAGTAGGTTAGTTGATTTCCTTCGTTTGCGTGGGGAAAGCAGCAATGTGTTTTAAGTATTTTGCGGGGCGAAGTATTGTTAACACAAAAACAAGCATATATGAGCTTTCCGTAGATTGTGCTTTAATCAACGAAGAAAACAAAAGAGTTACTTGCACTATTCTTACGTGAATTTTACAGGCTTTAATGATATTTAGTTTAATTATCATGGTTGGATTTTCAATATGAAAGATTCAATCTAAGAAAATCTGTGTAAAGCATCGTATGCGTTTTGTTACTAGTTTGTAGCTTCATGTTCGTGCAGCCCATGGCAAGTGCAAATTTCGCACAGTTCTTGCACCGCATCAATATTCAACTATTCAGCTACCGTTGCGTTCATGATTCATGGTTATGACTTGATGACATTTGCTTCTGAACAAAATTCGTGTTCGCGTTCGCAAGTCAGTTTTTGAAACATAGTGCAGAGGTCAAGTCGTATTCCACTTGGAGCAGAAATACATAAATACGCTCGAAACCCGGAAGAAGGGAGGAAAGGAAGAGTTCAGAGATCTCAGATGTTATAATTAAATAACTTTATCAACCATCTGTCTTGTACGGACAGACGTGATGAAGATTCTGTGAGTGGAATAAGCGGATAAAAACTTTCACTTTTAGTTACTCTTATTACTTTTCTTTTGATGTGCGAGGATAGGAAAAATACCAGAAAATACAAGGGAAACTAATACGCACAGCAGAAGTTAACCTGCTTTACGACGAAGGAGAGCAATTTGTAGCCAGTCAAGCTTTGCTAAATAGATTTTTAAATTCCCTTTCATCTAGATTCATTTTAGTTTTCTCCAGTTTCAATTTCACTTTCAATAAATGTGCGTACAGGAGTAAAGTATTGACTTGACTTGACGCGGTTTATTCCAGAGCTGCTTTGCCCCTACAATTTAATTTTAAGATGGAAAAGGTATTTAATGTATTGAAGTCTGAGTTCACAAAACTGTTTTTTTCAAATAGAATCGGATTTAAATTTACACCTTAATTGGCTTTCAACGAGAGCACTTCATATATGCCATTGCATATTCAACGGGCTTATGTACATATCAAAAAGTTGAAGTCTCCTGTTTATGATATGTCAATACAATATAGTACATGCACAGCTCCTACCTTGGCTTTTGGTTTCACACCCCAGATGAAATTATTTTCGGAATTTGAAATGAAATGAATTCCATTCATTCGCTCCGGTTCTCGGTTTCATTCCTTTGTGGTGGGAGAAGGAGGACTCTTACCCGACATAATAAGTTGATTTCCTTATTAGACATCAGAACAGTATAACGTACATGCATTATATATATGCATACGATGTATGTATGTATTGTTCTTGTTTGCATTAAACTTTGATGAGGTTGAATCTGCTCTACGCACCCTGGAAAGGAAAGTTAGGGATAAAATTGTAAATATTACTTACTTTTCCAGGGATAAACAAAATTCATGTTTGGAGCTATAGAGTTTTATGGAATATTCAGGTTTCTGTTTCTAGACCCTTTCTTTGTGCTTCTTTTCCTTACCTCTAGACCTTACTTTATTACTTGGCTTTTAAATGCCCTATTTTCACCCTTATTTTCGCAGAGGTGAAAAAATAAAACATCTTTTCAGTTCTGAACTGAAACATTGTGGCTTTATGATTTACATCAAAAAAGCGAAAAGAAATTGGGATTTTTTGACTGCCAAATATTAATCTACGAGTTTGAGTAGCGACATACTCTTTTCTCGTTTCTCATGAATGGCTGCACGCACATCTTGTCCTAAATTACAGTCAGTACCTGAATCATAAGAGAGAGAAGTTTTGAAATCAAAGAGGCAAAAGCATCCCATTCAAATCACTTTTAATCAGAGACTTCTTTAGTAATTCCTAGCGTGGGCCTCCGTTAATAACGAGTAGTATTAAATCAGCTTTTATTACTTTTTGTCTGTCTGTAGTAGTGAATGAGAGAATAAGGCATGTTCTATGGCTTGCTCTTGCTCAATGGAATACTTAGTAGTAGCGTAGTAGCATGTTGTTTTGTTGGATCCTTGGTTATTGACAGTGTTCCTCCTATCTCTTGTCTTTGCAGCCCTGCCCTTGCAGAGTTTCTCACAACTGGTGCCATTCGAAAGACTGCTCAAGATTGTGGGAACAGTGCTGGCAGGCACTCTCGCAAAAAGTTAACATCTTTACACAATTTCTCAATGCTTTACTTTTCAATTCAAACTTCGAGCACATTTTATCATATTTATCTATAGAAATTATTCCTTTCACTGGGCTGGGCATGTGCCTAATTCATAAATTGAATAACGAGCTTATAAGATAGATCTTTATGAGGACAATACTGTACTGTATCTAAGTAGACTTGGATGATTTACCCTTATCCTAATTTTCATTACATTCTACAATCGAGATATATGTACTTTGTAGGGACTCTGGCTTAAAATAGAATTATATCTGGATTCTGAATGCTCATCAGCAAAAATTGAATTTCATGGATTAAATCCTTCATTCAAATTCTGTAGTAAGTATGTTAGTTGAAGTAGTTCCGCTAAACCCTTAAAAACGATATATCATGTATTTCATACTTACGTATTAGTAGACTCATACTTAATTTGTAAACGAAAATCGCCTTATCTAATTTTTAGGTTTCATTAATCAAAGTTAGAGAAGAGTGAATATGTTGG
>JAHZNI010002158.1:0-14199 GCA_027744415.1 Seira ritae | reverse complement strand
CTTATAGCTCTTCCTTACATCATATCTGTTTCGTAACACTAATTATTCAATATTATTGCCGTTAAAACATTTCAAGCTCGTGTCAGTTAAACATTTCAAAAGCGACATTAAGAAAACTTCAAATGTCGCCGTGTCACTTGCTCCCGATCTACTGTAAAAATCATTTTTATTTCTCCATCCATCCTTTCTTGTAGTAGGTAAGCTCAGCTCGGTAGTTCTTTTTGGGGATAAAGCAAAATGCATAATCTTTTAACTAACATTAAAAACGGAAAAGGCGGTAGATTTTGGTAGTTTTGGTGGTAGTGGTAGTAAAAATGGCTGCCGGTTTTTTTCCTGCTTTCGCTCTACTGCTGCTGCTGACAAAAAAGCTAACGTCAGTAAATCAAAAGAATGACTGTCCTTTCCATTCCAGCCATTATCAAACGAGCCAAGAAATGTGAATGTCGTGTGAGACCGGGATTTATGAGTGTACAGAAAATAAAATAATATGACGACTAAAATAGCGTTCCTCATACTTTTACTTGTTATAAGCACGACTACTGCACTCCTATATGTTGATGACGAGAGAGGAGAAACGATGATGATTATCAATATTACTACTAATCATAATCACAAATCATGGTTATTATTACAAGCGGTATAGTGGTGCAGTGCTTTGAGTTGGCAGCTCGAGCTCAGCTCTTCTGGTGCTGCATGGTTCCCTCTCGTTCGTTCCCTTTTTTTCAAAGGAATCCATCAAAAAATTATATATTATTTTATTACTTTCTTCTTATTTTTCCAACTGCGCGATATGCTATATTAGGCGAGACGCATGAAAAAAACATTCTTCACTTCAAAAAAGTAAAGCCATTATACACGTTGCCAAATGAGAAAATATATTATTTCGCCTTTCTTACACATCATCATTCTCCTAATGAATTATGATACATTACAATCTCTCGTCCTATCGTTGGTGAATACTAAAATTTCAACGGGAAAAGTAGTCATCCTCTCCTCTCCTATCGCGACATCATGATCACTTCTTCGTCTTCTGAAGAAAATTAGCAGAAGTCATGTACGAACCAGGACTTCATTGATCTATGGACTTTTTTATTTCCCTGTCTTCTTCTGATAATGACGGCAATGCAGTGGCATGAGCGCGATTAAGTCTATCAAACACGAAAAAATCATCTAGCGAAAGAAAAAAAATCTTCTTCTTCCTTCTCTTCTCTCAAAAAACCTATTTCTCTCTGAGGTTTATGCATATTACACGCTAAATGATGAATATTATTGCTCCTGCATGACGCAATAATAATGGGCGACCAGAACCCCACCCGACCATCCATCAACAGTCCATCCAGTCAGCCTTCTTCCTAACGAAAACTCGATTTCTGCCTATATGTCATGCATATAAATCTCTACAATTTTTTTCAACTCTTTTTAATGTGTTTACCTATAAAAAACTGAAAATTTGTTATATTCGCATTGCATTGGTTTGGTTTCCACTTTTTTCTTCAGGAGTAGTCAACACTCACCTCTCCGGACTACGGGCTGAAGGAAAAAACTTGTCGGTTTTTTCTCTTCTCTCCCTTCAAATATGAAGAGAGAGAGAAAAACGACGTTCTTCTTTAGTAACATTCCACCCACCTGCCGACCATTATTATTATGGATTACTTACATGCAAACTAATGTTGATAATAAATTACATGCAAGTAATTTGACACAATATCACGTCTCTCTCTCTCTTCTCTTCTAGTTTTCGCCGTCTTCTCCTTTTTTTCTTGATATTATGACGCATTGCTTATTGCCACCGCCATCACCATCCACTAGTATGTAGTACCATTGCCGTCGTCGTTCTTGCACTTGCTACTTACCCCGACCCGACTCGACTGTCATGGAATAAAAAAGTTGATATGTTTTTTTTTGTACTGCAGTAGTGTTATTATGATACTGTAAACAAGTGGAGAAGATTAAGAAAGGAGAGTGGAAATAGCTCTGCTCAAGCTATTTATTACTTGGTTTACAATAAAATAATGTGCCGAGTAATAAACGGACATTTAAAGTAATCGTAAATGACTCCACATGTATTTTTAAGGAATTAAGGTGGTGTACACGGAGTTTTTGACTTGGTGGTGGTATGGTGTGGTATGAGGACTTCATTTAATATGACAACATTTTTACAACGCATCTGCCTGCATAATTTACTCACTCAGTCAACACACGACCCAAATAAAGCATGATCCAGTAGCTCTCCATTGTTTCGTCATTCATGATGAAGAAGATGATGAAATTTTTTTCTCTTTAGTCCATCATATCATGAGAGAGTCTAGTTTTACTTCTTGAGAGATTCCTTTTCTTCTTGTAGCAGAATTCAGATTCATTTTCATATTCGGTTGCTTTTTAAAACTTACAAATTCATTTTCCACTCATTTCACTCCACTTTCGGACATAAATCCTGGGGAAAAAGAGGGAGATGCTGAGCAAGCTCTACTGCACGGGATACTTTTTTGTCGACAATTGTAATAATCGTAATAATAATGGTAATATCCTTTCATTCCTCCACACAGTAGTTAAGAACTCTTAGCTCTCTCTGCTCTGCTTATGATTGTGATGACGACGATGCGATGATGCTGACGCTGGAGCTGAAACCGAGTTCCAGTTGCATATATATTTCCCGTTGAAATATTTCCTTTTTGCTTTATGCGTTCCTCCATAAAAAAGTGGAGTTTTTTTTGGAGGAGTTATAGTTAGTTCTCCCTTTTTGAGGTTACTTCACAGTGCTGCACTCTGTACAATTTTCACAGGAAAAAAGGAATGAATCCACGGAAAAATAGTATTTTCTCTCTTTATTCTTCCACTTCTTCGTATCCATACATTAAGATATAATTTACAGTCACGCCGGGGCCCCCCTCCTCCCTCCTGAGGATATATTATAGACATGGCGGATGGCGGAGGTTTGATGGCCATATGCAATAATAACCCGCCTTGGCCCAAACTCTGCTCCCGACATTTACTAGTGCTCTACGTAAAGCAATTGGAAATAAAAAGAGGAATATATATATATTTGGAAAATGAATATTATGCGAAGCCAAGCCAAGAGCTTATATAGAAGTAAAAAAGAGGAGTATTAAAACTTACTGCCTTTTGCTTGCTTTTTTTATTTTGAAAGATATATATAAAAAGAGCAGGGCCATTTGGGTTGTCAGAAACGGTAAGAATTATATATTTTGGAAGCGTTTGATGCCTTCTTGTGAAGAGAGAGAGTCGCCCCGTGATGAATCGCAGACTCAAAACCCGGTGAATTATGTGACAGCTTTGATGGCTTTTCTCCACATTCTCTTCTGTTCTCTCTCTCTCTTCTCCTCCAAAGCACCAGCACCACTACCAGTACCACTAGGCGAACAAGAGCCAGCATAAAAATTATACGGGAAAACGAGGCATAAAGGCTCATTCCACATTACCAAACTTTATTTGAACTCGCAACTCGCTCCGCGTACCAAAAAAAATAATTTCATATGAATAGTTGTGTAGCAGTAGTACACATGGACTTATCGTTAAGGCTAAGCTACTAAATTGGTTTCCCTAAATAGTACAATGGCGCGCTAAAAGTCATCAACATTTTTTCCCAAAGAGCTCAGCATTCTCTCGGACTTAAATGAAGTTTTTAATGCTAATTGCGATTAGCTATATGGTCTAAGTCCAGCAGCATCAGCTGCATGCAGCAGAGGCTCTGATGTGTAGGCTCTGGTACCTTTCAAAAAATATTTCTTATAGAGACGTGATGAGAACAGATCTATGATGATGTCGCTTCCAGTTAGTATACTACACTATCAATAAGGTGCTTTCACATTATGCCCTCTATTACCAAATGCGATATGCGATTGCGTTGCATTGCAATGCATAGGTGTGGGCTATATGGATTTCTATTTTTTTCGGTCTGTATGGATCACGCCGCAATAATCATGTCATGCCAAAAAGCAAAGCTCACTATATTTCCCTTTGTTTATCTCCAGCAAACTCTTTCACAATAAATATTATCCTTTTTCAAGGAGTGCACGTACACCAAACCAACTGATACATTATTGGTGTTTCTCGAAAGGGGGGATCAAGATTAGGAAAGCGAGGTATGGAATATCGGGTATGTATTTTTGCTGGAAGAGGGTCCATATACATAGAGGACACGTAGGACAAGTGCACCATATAAGAAAAAAAACTGTTTCTTCTCTTTTCATTCCATTCCGTCACCCACAAATCACCAGTCACTCACTTTCCTCTATCGTCTGTCGTCTTGACGAAACCATGCTCATATGTGACAAAAGGGAGAGGAGAATCGAGAATGTTGGGATGGATGAACATGAGATGAGATGAAAAGGAGGAGGAGGAGGTGAGTGAGCAATATTAAGTTGATGAGAACAGGGAACACTGACGATGATGATATTGATGACAACGACAATGATGAAACAAAGTTTCTTCTGCAATTTTTTATCACTATTATTGGGTCTGCATGATGCTATCTAAGCTATCAGGCTCAGGTTATAATGTTGGCATTGCAAAGATATAAAATCGAGACCATTATACCTAAACAATATAAAATAATTTCTCTATTTCCATTTCAATCATTAACTCAATAGCACATAATAAGAATTAGGTATGTATCTAAATAATTTTGTCATCTTCATGTCCTACCTATATGTACAGTACAACTCAGTCAGTCATCATTCCCCTTTTCCTTCATGGTGTTAGCCTTACTTCGTCACTGTCACTCTAATCTCTTTGTCTTATACAGCCCGAGGCGATATACCTACTTATTATTATATCATAGCTCTGGAGAAGGATATATTATTTTTTCTGTGTGTTGCACAATCAGCTTTTGTCCTCTATCACGTAATACAGTGTTATTACCTTTTTGTCACTTTTTTTTGATTCTCCAACTTTTGATCATCATCTCGTCATCGTAATAACAAGCGTGTTTTTCAATAATACACCTTAATAAGCAGCATGGCTCCTACATGGCCATTGATTTCATCCCCCTCCATCTCCATTATTCCTTTCCTGCGAAAGGATGACAAAAAAGTGTCTGCGAAGATGATGATAGTTACACTTGACTTGCTTAAACAAAGTACATAATGTTACATTACGGCTTTATGACCGTAGTTAAAGTTATTTAGGTAGATAGGTAGGTATTATTTGTTTCCCCTTTCTTCGCAAGAATAAACTTTTCTCTTTTGGCGCGTCTAGATTTCAAAAATAAGAAACTTTTCAAGTATATTGTTATTCTTTCTAAGAGCATCACTCCCATCGTCCTCATCATCGTGTTAGATCGTCGTCCTCAGCATAATCCTCCCTCTTCATCTTCGCCACTGCACCACCATGCTCGCTCTGCCATGCCATGCCACACCGCAACGACTTTGCCTTCATCTCATTTTCTTGTCCTGCACTTTACTGTTTTGCCCTACTCCAATAATTCACTCAAAAAGTGAGTGAAGTCTGGATAAAATATGGTGCATTTTTTCACCAACTGACTTGTCCTTCTTCTTTTCCATCCCATCCACCACTACTACTCCTAAACCATAGCATCATGTCAGTCAACTTTTTTAGTCCAGCATCACCATCACTTTTCCTCTTCCCAAACTTTTTTAGCTCTACTCTACCTAGAGCTCACGTAGGTGTGCGGTTTTTTAAGAGGAGAGTTGAACTAACTAATCAGTACTGAGTAAAATGTATGCAAAACTTGAGAGGAAACAAAGTGGAGAGCAGACAAGACGTCAACCGACAGACCATCTCCTCTCTAGTACTATTTTATATATTGTTTTTGAGGTAAATATGTATCATTTTTTCCTTCTTCTTTCGTGTTCGGAAACGAGACGAAATAAATCAGTCAATTTATAGCCACATTTCACATCCTCTTCTCCGAAGAAAAGAGGAGAAGATGATGGCTCACAAGAAATATGTTTTTTGTGTACCTTTTCCTCCCATTTTTCTGACAATTCATCCAGCTGCTCGCTCGCTACTCACTCGCTCCTCGGGAGAAAAAAAATGAGAGGTGAGATGAACTTAAGCATGACTTGTGTGAGTGTTATGTATGTGCTCTATGCAATTTGAATACAAGTTGGCCAGCTCAACAAAGTATATTTAAACTCGTTCTTCCATGCACTGAATGATAAGAAATCTGAAAGACAATTTATAGCACTCGCTCTCATTGTTGTTGTCCTTGCTCTGGCTCATGGAGAAAAAAATGTTTCGTTTTATGTGACAGCTGCTTGCAATAACACATCATCTCCATCTTCTTCATAAGCAGACCAGATCAAGAAAAAGTTTTTTTTTGTCATCCCATTGGTTTCACTAATCAAGAATCCATCGATCTCTCACTTTTTCCTCTAAAACTGACACGGGATTCTAATTTTTTGGTTTCGGGGAATAAAAACAGTTTGGGTATCAACTTCTCCTCAAGATAAGATACTATAGGGTTGGGATGGGAAATGAGAAAAGAGTTATTTATGCATATTGGTTGGCGAAGAAAAAAATATATTGTTGGATGGAAGAAAGGAGGATGATGCGTTTGAAGTATTAAATCATTCTTTTGAAGCGACAGGGGGAGGAGGTGGTAACCACTATCGCATTTATTTTTTTCAGAGGATGTATTTATGACGGATTTGGAATTTTTTCAATGGTTTCAAGTCATCTCGATCCTGAAGGAGAAGGAGAAATTTATTAAGACACGGCTCACTGCTCCCATATGCCATGCCATTGCCATACCTTCACGCATACCATACCATACCTACCTACCTACTTTCATGTCCAACTTTGAAAAGAAGATGATATACAGTGGCTCCGTGAGATTTTTTTGTATTTCAATCTCGTGGTTTGCGATTGCCTGAATGAGCGACCAGAATCCGATATTAATTAGTACAAAGAAGAAGTTTGAAGTTGGAGAGAAGAAAGTCGTAAAGATTGATGAATGGTCACTCAATACGTCCACATTTTTTTGATAGCGTGGCTGTGTGGCTTGCTTTCCTTATTAGCCAATTTTTTTCCTCGAAAAAAGAGCGCTCTTCTTGATAGGTATGGTCACGTAAGTAAAGTACATCATCATCGTGATGATGATAAAGATGATGATGACGATGCCGACTACATACAATTTTTTTGAGAGATCAGTAGTAAATAAATAAATCCAAAACCAGAATAATGGGGATGGTCTCGGCAAGAAAATCGTCGAGTATTGAGCTACAGTGTAAATAATAAATTACGATTTTTCCTCTGATACATTCGATAATTCGGCACACTCATTTACAATTCATTCAGGTAGACGACGCGTTTGGTAAAAGTGAAGATGAGGAGTAGTCATAATTGCTAATTTGATTCAAGTAGATCGAGTTATTAGAAATGGAGATGCGATCATGTGGGTTTTCTATTATACGAAAGCATACATATGTTCGTAGAGAAAATGATGAAGCTCATATATTTCTGATTAGTCAAGGATGTACCTTTTGTCAATGGGGTTAGTATCCTTGGACTGATTAAAACCCGCGGTTTTGAGTAATCTGGACACTAACTATCTCATTCCAATGCATCATCATCATCATCTTCTTGTGATTCCTTTCCCCAAAATTCTGCTAATTTCATGACTAATTTTTGGAGCTTGTATATATTGTATGTACGTTTGGTCTCCACGAAGAATTAGTGGATGCAGATGATGGCGCTGTGAGAGATGAGTCGCTATATTGGTACATTATATACGTCCTCCTCTCCACCGAAGAAAATATTTTGTTGTTATAAATTTGACTAATGTGTCCCATAAACTATGGAAGGGGGTGTGTACATTCATACATTACAAGCATTCCACAATAATAATGTCCATCCTTCTCATCTCATGCTTTTTCCTTTAATACCTCTCCATCTGGTAATAATAATAAAACTAAGAGGATTCTCTCTCTCTCTCTCTCTTTCTATTTTCTATTGCTCTTTCTTCTATACCTTTTGCCTATTCTCTCAAGAATAAATATGAAGATGAAGGGTGATCGTGATGATGAAGATGAGTATGACGATGATTCTAGAAGAAGCGGTGTTTTCTCTCTCTCTTCCTCCGCTTCTGTAGCTGTTGATGAGAAAAAATTTTTTGTGATGATGATTATGGCACATATATAATATATTTCTTTGGTCCGTGCTTTTTAACTAGGGATTGTATGTGCGGCACAATCTTCTATTTTCGAGGCGAAAAAAGCGTAAGATGATGATATTGCTTGATTTTACCCTAACGCTTATACATAGCCCCAATGAGTGGGGGGGACTAGAGAATGTCACTTGTCAAACATAAATCTCAAAAGTCCGCATCTGAGGGGCTGGCTTGGGCTACAAATCTCTCACAAAAATGCTTTGCCGTGACGATTTATTGCCATCACGAATCACGGAGAACTAACGATAAATTCTCGAGGTTCCTTTTTTCTTCTTCTTTTTTTCTCTCTTCGGCAGCAGCAGCAGCAGCCAAAACAGCGAAGACCGTAGTATATGTCTAGTACTTCTTCTCTAACGAAGAGGAGAAGTTTTTAATATAAAAAAGTACATGATATTATATATTATTATATATCTTTCACACGAAGAAGTAAACTCTTCAAAAAATGCTCTCATTGCTCTGATGTGAGTTAAGTTGAGTGAGTAAAGAAATAAAAAAAGAAGTAGAGGAGGCAAAAGCAATACATTTTTTACTTATGGCATTTCCCGGTATTTTTATGCATTGCACCATGATTCAAGTCCCTTCCCTTTTTTCTTATTATTTTTTTGGTGATGTGATGTGAGTAGTGTGTGCCTGCCTGCCTGCGCTTGACGACTATTTTTTTCTGCAAAGAGCAAAAATTGGAGTAAGAGTGGAAGTAATACCTAAAATGCAGTAAAAGAAAATTTTTGTGTAAGAATGATATATAGCTTTTGTTCATAATACATAGCTTGCGGATGGACCGTTGGTCCGTTGAGTCGTCGGATGCGATGGCAGCGCGGAGGAGATAGGTAAAATGGCTTGTTTCTGTTTTGGCGCAATAGGTACCATTTTCAAAATAGGAAATTGTAAATGTGATGGGATGCGGTCGCATCGGATCAGAATAGTTTATTTCGCTTGCGCCACTTTGTTTTACTTACGTGCACACATTCATCCTTCAGACTGTGTCGCCTGTCCATCTGCCTGTCTTCGAGAAAACGAAAGAAGGAGATGAGATGAAATGAGGCTGGTCCGGTGAGGTGGCACAATGCACACTCCATATATTCAACTTTAAAAGAAATGCACGGATCAAGAGAGAAAGTCAACGAGAATATTTATGTGCATGATTCCTTTCACCTGGAATCGAACCTAATTTCCTTAAAGAGAAAACCCTCAAGCGACGAAAGGGAAAGCATTTGAATTTTCAATCTGGTTCAACTATATTAGCTTTTTATGTGATGGAGAAGGAAGGGAAAGTGAGTGGATGATGCAGACTTCTTTCTGCTTTCATGATATTATTTTGGACTTGGCTTTGGCTTCTTCGATGCAGTTAGGTCGCTGAGTAGGAAATCAAAGAACGGAGCTCACACACACCAGCAACTGAACAACTCTGTCTGGCTGCTTGCCGCGTGCATGCATGCTCCGTTGGCTGCAAAAAATGCTGAGCTGTTAAAAGTCTGGCGAGTGGGGGAGGAAGAAGTGCATATTTTGCGAGTATATAGTAGTGAAGTGGAGTGGAGGGAAAAGTGTTGCTGGAAAGTGGAAAGATTATAAATACCTATTTGATCTTACCTGAATGATCAAGTGCCAATGCATGTAGTATGGCACACAGGAATATTATTCACCTGATATCAGATGAGTTTTGAAGGCAGTGCTGAAATATGAGTAAACGAGACTAATGAGAAGAATTACAAAGATTTAGAAAAAAATACATGCAAACTGTGAAACAAGCTCATCCGACTGGTCCATATCATCTCTGAAGCGAAGAAAACACATACATGTGTCTATCTGTCATCCTTTGACTGAGTTACGACCGCACGACACCACGATGAACAATGAACTATGAAGAGTGACTGACAAAAAAAACGAAGGAATATAACTTTAAGCATTCCTCTACCTTCTCTCAATCTCTCTAAAAGAAACGACGAGGATGGTCGAGGAAAAAATAATATTTTTTCTAGATAAAAAAATTATTATTTAAGAGGAATCCTCATCATCATCATCATCATGACTAGTTTCATGAATCGCATACGCTAATAGAAAAGGGGTTGCTCGCAATAAAGTATTTTGAGATGCCTTTGCATCTCGCACGATGATGAACATGATGCATTCAAGAATGTGGATTGTGTCGTTATGTATGTATGTATTTTTTGAATGAATCAAATAAAAAATATCCTTTAAGCTTCATCCCGTATCTCACCTGTCCATCTCCATCCTAAAATCTTTTCTCAATTTGATTATATTTTTTCGTTCTAATCGATCGCTTCTCTGCTCTGCTCGCTTTTCGCTATTGGGCTAGGCATGGCATCCCATCATCATCAGCAGCAGCATCATCTCATTTCAATCAAGAAAAGACTCGGCGGCCAGGCCAGTGATGTTGATGATCATGATGATCCTGATGAGTCTGACGGTATTATGTACAGGTGCGTGCGCATCCATTTCACAAAACCCAAGTCAATAAATAAATCCACTCGATAGATATTTTTTTCTGTTTAAATTCATTAAATTCATCCGTCTAACTTTTCATGGTCATTGTCGCTGGTTTCTTCTCCTCTTCCCAAAAAATGAGGAGTTGTGGACGTGAGCCCCGGTAAAGTGACGCGGGGCCATCTTTTGGGAAATGAAAATATGATAATGATTTCTGATGACGAAGGAATTTATGTTGACCCGACGGAAAATGAAGTATTCCGATACATTGGTCTGGTCAAACCAAACCACTCAACCGGACCTATCAAACATAATTTTTTCGAAGGAGGTGGTTTGGTCTCTTCAAGAATTTATTATATCATCATACTTCATTTCATATTTCATTTGTATAGGACCATTATCACGCTCGTTAATATTGCAAAGGCTGGTAATGATTATCATGGCGATGGGGATGATGATGATGATGATCGCCAAAAAACCATCATCGTCATTTTACACAATATCTCCATATCTTATCTCTGGCTTAAACAACTGACTAATCTGTAGAAGAAAAGATACTTGCTTACACTAAACTGCTACAAAAGAAAATTTATTTTGTTTTTGGAATGAATCCTAAAAAATTGTTAATCAACATCTCCCATAAATCTTTTCTCCTTCATATTTCTTCAACTCCTTCTTCATCTTCTCGTCTCGTCGTCGGAAAATGAGATAAACGAGGGAATTGAGAACAACCTTTCTCTTGTTCTTTTTTAGTTTTCATCATTCATTTTTTTCTCTTGAGAGGCGACGATGACGATTACTACTTTACATGCAAAGCATGCCAATAAATACCTTTTTTATTGCATTGGTCCACGCTAAAACTCGTTACAATCCATTTTCATTCCTCCACCTGTCTCAATTCACCCCACACAGGGATAAAGTTCCTTTCGTACAATACATACATCATCCTTCCCATCCCACCTTGCCAGGCCTGGAGACATGCAAAAAAGTGACAAAATGAAGTGAACAGCTGGTTTCAGTCTTGTCTTCAAAGCCACGAACGAAACTCAAGTGGCTTCGTTTTCGACTTTGGTGAAGAGTATCATCACTTTTACTCGCATATCATGAAAGAAATACATATCCAAACTAAAGCGAAAAGGGTCTTCTTACACATCATCCCTCCTCTCGCTTTTTTCTCTCCTATTTCCCTTTTTTGGAGAACGGAGAGGTCTTCCTCGCCTGAAAGATGAATGAATGAATGAAGAATGAGGCGAGTGAGTGAGTTGTGAGCTCAAGTCAGTGTTTTCAGTCTCTCGTCGTAAGAGCCGTAGATGTTGTAGTAAAAAATACACATACATATACCATTTAGTATAAGAAAGGAGGAAAAAGGCCTGTTTTATTCTCTAACCGGGCTTGAGTGATAGTAAAAAAATATTCTAGTAGTGCAAGTTATATTGTATAGGCAAGGCAGCTAAAAACGAAGAAAATTCTACTACGCGCTCAACGCAACGCAGGGAAAAACATGTGGACTGAAAAGAAAAGCCTGTTGGCTTCAATGGAAAAAAAGGAATGAATGAACGAATACATAGTTTAGTATATGCACATGTCCTAATCCACAATAGTACATCGGGAAATTTCTTTTTATATGCGTGAGTATTCTGTATTACATGCTATGCTATACATGAACTATTACTATTATAAACAGATCTCATGTTTTGGTGGAGTAAGTGGAGGAAAGGCCGAAAACATGTGCGAGTCACGATACAGAGAAGAGAAAGAATTTGTTTTGGTGTTAAAATGCTCATATGAAGCTATTCGAGCTGTGCTCTTGTATTTGTCACGAGTAAATTTTGGAGGGAGACAGTGGTTGTGGTCTTTACTGGCGTTAGGAAATACAGAATCTTTAGTACGGCTTATTTCACTATTTTTTATTAATTTCTTTCAATTACCTTAGACTCCTCCTCCTCCTCTGCTTTCTACTTCCTTAGGTACTTACCTGACATTTGGCATTTTCAGTTTGCGTAGATAATGATCCTGGTGGTGATGAGCAATAAACCTGAGAGCTGTCTTAAAAAAGATGTAGATACACGGAGCAATAAAGCAAATAGTCATCTCTTTCATCTTTCCCCATCACATCTCCACTCCACCTTCCTCTTCTCTTTTGTTCATATTTAGCTTCAAGTGGAGGAAAACAAGACGATGAGTCTTTAAGAGAGAAAAGGGTAATTCATGAGGGAATTAAAAAGAACGACTTATGCCATTCACCATCTTAAACTATGAAGCCTTTTGTTTTTCCTTGTTGCTCCTGTCTCAAGAATCTGTGGACATTGACATAATTCATGTCACATAATAATCATCGTCCTCCTTATTCTCTTCACGAGAGTGAGTGAGCTCTCTCGGAGTGAGTAAGCATGAGTCTTCTTGATGACTTGAAGAAAAGCATTCATTTGCTCATGGCTCATATATTCACCGGAGTCGACAGCCACTCTTTCAAACAAACTCTCCAAGACATACAGACAAGGGAAAAGAGCAGAGTCGGGTACAGCACGGACGGAGGAACCGAGGATGATGAAGTTTTGATGGTGATTATTACATACGTGCTACATGAAAATGAAATAAATGAAGCAGGTTTAATATTTTTTCATAATGAGAATAAGGATTATAATATTTTTTTTGGACGGGATGTGATATGACGAAACTGCCTTAATAAATGATCTTCAAGTTGATGAGATGGCAATTGCAATATGGCAGCAGCAGGCTACCTAATTTTTTTACCTGAACTGAACTGAACTCAGGTTCAGCTTCTTTCTGCCTCCTCGTAATGGCAATAATAATTAGGAGAGAACAATGAAATTATTATGTTTTTTTTTCTTCAAAAATAACTATGAAGAAAGAAGGGACGGGAGGGATCATCATAGACTATGCACTCACATATTTCGGGATCTTTAATTTCTCAGGTTGACATTTTACTAATTATTGTTATTGTTGTATCATGATAATTATTATGGTTATGGCCATGCATAGCAGTTGTAGTACTATGTAGTACAGCACAAAAAGAGGCGGATGATCATTATGAGGATGATATTGCTGATGATGATGAAACCGAAAAACAACTTTGACGAAGAGAAACTAGATTTCACCTGAGTTATTATAAGAATCGTAGAGGAAAAAATGTAATCATCAAACTTAATCATGTGATGTGATGCTTAATGATGAGGGGAGAATGGTATGCATGCATGAACTACTAAAAAAGCATTCTTTAAAAAAACAGGTTGATTTGTTGGCACTTCTCTGTGCTGCTGAATAAATAAAAGGGAGACATGGGACAGTTTTTAAAGAGGGAAGGAGAGAGAGGGGGCTCACAATAAAAATGTGACATGTAGAATAAAACCGTTTTAAATGAACTCATCAAATGTGGGGACATGAATTGAATGACTTGATTATTTTCATGCGGACCGACTGACTGATGATCATTATGATCATGTTTCTATTTAAAAAATTTCTATTTCAAATGCTGGTCAAAGGTGGACAAAAACTAGCGGGTATCATGGATTTTGTAGGGAATACTCGGGCAACACTAGGCAGTGCAGGGGATTTTGCGAAGCGAAATGGATTTGAGTACTCCA
>JAHZNI010002157.1:0-21815 GCA_027744415.1 Seira ritae | reverse complement strand
TTTACTAAAAATGAAAGGGAATTTCATTCCTTCAAAATATTTCTTATGGATTTTTGCCTCATTTCATGCAACGATCAACACCACCTACACACTACCAAGGGAATGGAGTACATCAAATCGAGAGAACAAAGGAATTCAGGGTACATGAAAACTTGTATACGTCATCAGCAGAGCTAGAAGAACTGGCTGAGCTGGAGGGGGAGAAAACGAAACGATGTTGTAGTGTTGTGTAGTAGCTTTATGTCTTTCTTGAAGCTGGTAGGACTATGGCTATGATTAGACGTCTTCGTTTCTCCGAATTTCTCAATTGTCTTCATTCCAGGAATATATATGATATTGATATTTCCCAGCCCAACATCCCAGCCCAGTTTTATCTGTAACTTGAGAAAATTGAGTGGGCGCGCGCTCGGCTTAATTATTACCAGTTCCTTAAATCGCAATAATGGCATAACCTATTTATATCGATGGAATCATGAGCTTCTGCTCTTTCAGACATAAGTTCATTATTTTCACATTCACATTGAAAATTCGCAACAGATTCAATACCACAAGAAAGGGCAAACACTTAATTTCGGCCAAACTTCTTTTCACCCCAGAAGCATGATCCATTTCACTTCTTGTCCTTCATGTCATGCCATGTGAGCGAATAAAACAATAAAGAAACTTCTTAGTCGTCAGTCAGTGATGTGATGTGGTTCTGAACCTGAACATTCCAAGTCTAAATGCTGGTGTGATACGTATGTACATGCATAATGTGACGCGATGGTGAAGATGATGTATTGGGCACCATACCGAGAGTGAGAGTTAGAGGGAAAAGAGATTGATTTCCTTTCTGCACGCGTATAGTGTACCAACTTAATAATGCATTGCACGACACAATGCCAAAAAATTCTACTTTCTCCATTCCACACACCGCATCCAACTTTCACTCTGAGTTTTTCCTCATGATAATAATATACCTTGAAAGATCAAACGTCACTTCTTCTTCTACTGTTTGGCATACAATACAAACGAAGTAGTAATAAAAATACGGGGAATGGAGGCAATTTTCCAAGAGCAAGGCTATGCCAAAGCCAAATTTCGGAGCTCGCTAACTACCACTGCTCCACTTGGGTTCAATCAAACTCTTCCGTTGAAAGTTTTGTATCACTGGAGCAAGATTCAGAGCAAACTTAAAAGAGTCCATCATTGGAACAGAAATGTGAACGATTACAGCTTGAACTCGCTCTCATTTTCTCAGACGAAATAAAAAACACTTCCAGTAATGCTGAAGGTGGAAAAACTAGAATAGATTGGGCCTGTTTAGCCATGATGAGCTAGTGTCCGCAATGCGTGTCACTGAAGATGTGAGACGTGGCATTGTCTTGTCACGTCAGTTCAAAAGAGACTAGGATTTTTCAGGTTCTTAAAATACATCATAACATTTATAGGTAGTTTAGCACGTCTTCAGAAGAAGGGATTTCAGTTTTTTTTGGGTTGGTTGAAATTCAAGGCATCTCACTTTGTTTCATTTNGAAGGGATTTCAGTTTTTTTTGGGTTGGTTGAAATTCAAGGCATCTCACTTTGTTTCATTTTCCACTTGATTCCCCACACAGACAACAAAGGTAACGGAGAAAAGGACTTGAAAATTGAGGTCATGATCACACAAGCATGAAAATCCTTTGGGGGATCGGAATCGCATTTTTCTCCGTAAAAAGGGGATATGAATCAAAGATATTTTTTTACAAATCCATCTATTAAAACAAAAATATCATACATACGGTTTAGTTCTATTTCATCCAATTCAAATCCGAGACGGCTGAAATTGAAATGTAAATCAATTTTTCATTTCGGCGAGATCCTGTTGTAGACGTGAATTGTCGAATGTGTATTGCATTGCGTTGCGGTGGTGCAGTACAAGGAAACTTTCACGGAAAATATATGTAAACGTTGGTAAACGTTATTTGTCATGAGAGGAAATGCAATAAAAGGATTCCATAACCAATAACTGCGTGAAATTCGAATCATACTAAAAGATCCAGACAGACCAGATGCATATGGTACTGCACTGCAATATTGTTCTCGTCATTTGAACCGAGTTGGAGTAGGAGTTGTTCCTTTGTTTGGTATACAGCGTCATGAAAATGAACCTCTCCAGGAGAAAGAAAAAACAGCAAGTTGAAAAACTGTCGACTCGACAAAGGACGGAGTACAGATGACAACATTCAATTCTTTTTTAAAATAGCCTAACCAAGACGAAAATGGGATTTGATACAAATAAAACAAAAAGCTCGTTTCTTTTCTTCTGCTTGAGTGGCTATATTGGATTGAAAATAAATAATACTCAAGTTGCAAAACGAGGTAAAAGTCTAAGAAAACTGGAGGACAAATATTGCTTCTAGTTTTATTTGCTGGGTATAGTTCAGTTTCAGAAAAAAAGTTGAACAAAATGAGTTTTTTAAGTGATTCACCTGAGAATTTTTGGTGAAAGTACTTTATTGTAAATTAGAACAAAATGATGGAAGATGCGATGTCTACGCTAAATATGCAGAACTCGAATCAGTCGCTGTAATTTATTCAGAAACAATATTTGAAGCTTGAAAAAATCGATTTCTTGTTAGAAAGATATTTGTTTAGCCATTTCATCACTTTTGTAGAGCCTTTTCTGTGGGAAAAGGTTGCTACCAATAATTCTAATGCTATTCACTCAAAATTCTTTCAGTTGTGCCTAAATTGTTCTAGCATAAAAAGCATAGCTTGATGGGATTGGATTTGAACTCGAATCCAGGAACATGCTGTGAGGAAATCCAACATCCGTGGTAAAAACGAACTTTAAATCAATTGATTCTGATTGCATTGTGAGTGGTGATGCTTTCGCTTGAAAATGCAAATGCTTTCATCAGAATTTATGCCATGTCATGTTGAGGAAATTCATTTAGTTTTCAATCATCACATTGGGTAACAAATCAACTCTGAAAGGTCGAGAGAAAGTGCTTGGTTGTCCACTCCACCAATTTTTCACATGCATTAAGAAGGCATTTCTGTATATGGTTGAAATATGTACATGCTAAAAATTATTGCTTAATTGATTTACAAAGAACCTAATGAAGGAAAGACCCAATGCATATTTTTGACGACATAGCGATCACGTCCAAGAAAAGGTGAGCGCATATGATAAAAATGCGCTCTTATTTCAAGTACGCAACGCAACCTCACAGACCTGATCAGGGACTTCATCAATCTATAATATACTCTAATTGTGCCTTGCATCAATCTATAGATTTTGACTGAGATTAAAACTACAGACTATAAGTCAACTTACTCTCACCACAAAAAACTAGGTCAGTATTTACTTGTTTTCCATTAAACAAAATTATTAGAATGTACATACATACAAAAAATAGGGATGTGTGTTAGGGATGAACAATTCAAAACATAATGTTTTTGTGTGATTGTAATCTTTACTATTTAGCATAATCTTAGCTTTTGAAATAGCCTTAGGATAGATTTAATAGATTTGGTGGTCATCGCTAATGAAGCTCACCACCATCATATATCTTCCCCCGAAAAATCTTTTACGGGCGGTTTATTTTATGTATTTAAATTTAATTGGTTAGGTGTTTACGGTCGATTTATTCTGTATACATTCATTTCTTACAAGGGCGAGACGGTTTTAGGGGATTGATGCAAATTTCAAATACGAATTGTTAACTAACAAGTAAATTTTTTTTTCATATCGTATGCATCTATATAAACATAATGCCTATGTATTACTATACCTGGCCCGCCTTAGTTTTCTAAATAGGGAGCAAAAGGCCTTGTCTTTCCCAAGATTTGAATTGCATTTGGAAAAGTAATTCACTGCAACCAAACAAAATAAGTCTGAAATATATGTCACTCCATGTAGTCCCGGTTTCGTAGAGGTTTATATTATGTCTGGAAACTTATAGGAGCATCGCTACAAATAACGCAAAATTAATCCTAAAACAGTCATCGCCAATAACGAATAAATTACATTCGCTATTTCAATGAGTAAGTTTTATTGACTCATATAAGGAATGGAACTCTTTTATGCGACTTTTCCGTACTTGTATTACAATTACAATTATGTTATTAAAATTATTACCGCAAATTGTTACAATAACAGTGAAGAATAGATTTACATTACATACGTGATGGATATTAAATATATTTTAATTTCATATCGTTTCTTCTTATCTTGTGTTAATATCAAATCTCATTAACTTATTTGGGTTGCTGCTGTAAGTACTGAACAACAATTCAGCAGAAACAGAAACGTCTTGCATCAAAAGAAAAACAATTTTGTACAATCTTTCCGTTTGTTTGCCAATACCCGGTGATGTTTCCCCATCTTACAATTCGTTAACAAAAGTTTTTAAATCATTTATTGTTAATATTAGGGGAGTTCTTATAATAAGTAAAATACAGTCATGATGACGCTAGATGTTCACGATGAAAAACGCCCAACGTAGACTATCAGTATACAAATACATGTCCGTGTAGACTTAAATTATAGCTTAAATTATATTACTTTTTCTGTACAATTTTTTATAAAAAATCTATACAGGTATGCATCGCTATCTTTGTTCGCGCATTTCTCCGATTAGATAGAGCACTGCCAGAAGGACAAAATGGAAGTTGTGTAACTCTTGAAGGACAATTATAGGTTAGCGTAGGTAATCTCAAGTTCGAATTGGATAAATAACGAGTTCTTTCCTTAATTTCACAAAAAAAAGTTTGAGTTGATGAGAACTAAAAATAGAACTAGTATAATCATACCTAATATTAATTATCTCTAGACGTTGTTTAAGAATTATAGGGGAAGTAATAGTTAAATACCACCATCATAGTTCTTGTTTTTGTAGCTTACAAACTCCTGCAACTTTGCTCGTTGAACTTTCTAAAAGATCGTTCCTTATTTTTTTTAGAATAGTAAAAGTAACTATTTTGCCTTGTCATACTTCAGAGTTTTGAATGTGCTTTCTTGGGTATTGCTAATTAGTTTGCTAAAAGGCATCTATGTATTTTTGAAGAAAAAGTGGTAATGATCTACAGGATCTCCATTCAAATACTCAAGTAAAAAGCAAACAGTTCAGAATTAGGTTGGCTTAGACTCACATCCCTTTTTTAGCATGTATACTTTATATAATACTAAACAATAGATAACAATTTATTATCTGCAAAATATAAAACCGTAAAACATCTAACATTTTCACTTTTGGACACTTATTAAATCTGTTCCCTTCATATATGAACGAGCTTAGCATATAAACAAATAAAACTTGGCCATTAAAACAGAAAGTAATCAATTAGGCTACTTTCAACATTAACGGCTAGAAAATCAACTTAAGAATCAGTGATTTTACGAAAGGTTTCAATTCATTTAAGTACCACGCACACATTAGATTGCATTGCTAAGAGAATTGATGAAAATAGAATTTTATTGCTGGGACAGCACTCATTTTGCTATACTGGTTCCATTTTGCTGGTTGCAGTTTTCAGAGAATTGTGTCTTAAAATTGACTAATCTCACATACAAGACATACAATCAGCTCACGAAACAAGGAAAACAAGTCCATTTATTCATTGGAATATCATGAAGGAAAAGTTTCCGTTTTTCTCTTTTAATTTTTCTTTTTTGCTTCTTTTGAGTCGACACCACTAAACACTTAGCATGGTAATCTTAAAATCTGCTTCTAAAATGTATTGTAGTAATGTAATAAAATAATAGAAGAGTTGGCGATGGGTAAAGCTGCTTGTCTTTGACAAAATCATAAAAATTAATGAAACTGCTGTCCAGCTGCAGTTAAAACCTGAATTTTAAAATGAAAGTTTGTAAAGTTAAAATCGAAAGGAAGATCTAGCAATTTGTCTTTGTATCTTTACGAACGACATTATCCATTTTGTACGTGGTTTTGTTAAACTTGTTCGTAATTATTACATCGGAATAATATGTACTGTCAATGAGAATTTTTATTTTTCGATTGTAAGAACGAATCATTCATCTTTGAGAATGAATGCAATTAATTGAATCTAGCTAAATTCCAGTGATAAATAGGACGTCAATATGCCAGGATGTCATCATGACAGTTGAATAAATGATGAATAGGTTTTTGACATTTGCTTTGTTGGGACATCGTATCATATAGAATAGACAGCCATGTAAATATTTCTAGATTTGTTAAGGTTAAGGAACTTAATTATTCAAATGACCAGCATAATCGACAATCGATCAACTTCTTTTAAATCTTTAGATGAGCTAACGTGTTCATAAAAATGTGCTTCGTAATTCCCTTAACCAAATTGACATCTTGGCGCTTGCTATTACCAAAGTAGTATTATTGATAAATCGAAGATTATATTACCACAAAAATGGCTCTATAAATATTTTATGCATGTTTATCTTACCACCTATTTATACAATATGCATAATATTTACAATTTGTTAACTTATCCGTACAAATCTAAAAGAAAACAATGAGTTTTTTAAATGTTACATCTAATCCAATATTCATCTTGTCAGGCAATCTTACTTAACATACAAAAATTTGGATTTGCGAATTCGCTGATATCTTAATTAATTAGGTTCGAACAAACATTCTTTGTTTGCATTCTCAATACCGTGATTCATTTTCAGCACCTACTGACTTTTAACGACTTTCATTTCCCTCTTGTTACTAGTTACAGTTACCCTCTTAAGTTATACCCTCCAATGACGAAAGAGCTTGATCACAAGTAGGAATATCCCTTATCTCAACTCTAGTATACCCTCCAATATGTGTAGGTAGATAAGAAATTAATAATAATAATTGTAAGCTGACATATTATTTTCCTTAGTACAGTTCATTTACTGCCCCATCACTCACCACCCACCGACCCAGCCCAACCATTCACACTTTTGTTACAGCATCGAATTAAGATAAAATGTACGTATCTTAGGGTAGGATTATTCCAGCTGCGCAATCCAATATTCTGAATTATTGCAGTCCAGAGATGATTTCTTGATGGTCCATTGCATTATCGCATACTATGCATGCACCTTACTCATAAATTGTCTGAGAAATGGTTCGTTGTATTAGTACTACAACAGTTAGTTCAATAGGTTAATTATGAGCCAAAAGGCATAATTATCAATTGAAATCTTATCTTATACCACCCGTTAATCTTTGCTAGAGCTAGAGCAGACTGCGAATGTAGAAAGCAATAAAAAGGTCAAATAAGGTGCGTTTCAGATATACATTGTAAAAACCAATAAAACTTTTTACCTAACATTTCTAGCTTGAAATTAAATGAAACCTTTTATCATTAATTTTGTCAGTTGTATTAGAAAGAATTTGAAATTATTGTTTTAGATACAAACAAACAAATAGCTCAGTTGAGCTTATGAGCATTTCCTTTTATTAACTCCAGCTCAGTGTTGATTAAAATCAACCAAGGAAAGTCCATAATTACATAGAGAGATTCGAATTTTGCACCCATGCTCCTGTACTGGGGCTTCTACTAGATCTACAAGTCTGAAAATGAGATTGGAGTGTGATCTTTTCTCACAATGATGCAGCTTACTTGCAGTGATTTATGGTTTGACAATTTCAAATCAAATATATGCAAGTCCTTGTTTCAGATTTCAGACTACAAGTACATTTGGTCTAGACACGTATTCCAATTTTTTCAAGTTTCACAAAGGAGTCCACTCCACTTACACCGATATTCCTCACACAGGAGAAGTTCAATTTCGAATCTCTCTACATAATATTTTGCTTCTATGCTTTGCACACAACATATACTAATCATGATCATGTTCTCTGCTTTGCTCCTAGACCAATTTAAAGAAAGTGCCATTAAATTATATCCAACATCTCCTTTGGCAGGGACAGGGACGGGGGGTCGATGTAAGTGCTGGTTCGTGTTGATGTTGATACTCTCTCCATCTCATTACATCTCATTCACACGCTGATGCTGCTTGCTGCATCTCATCTACAATTGCATTGCATTATGTGCTGCACGTACGTCGTCGTCAAGTAGAGATGCTGTTTACATTTTCATCGCATCTTTAAATATGCCACGTTAAAAGGGAAAGTGGAGAAAGACAATCTTCCTCATTGTGATCACTACGGCTTGAGATGGCACCTCCTTCGGAGAAATATATTTTGCAGGAGATTAGCCTCATTTCTGGAGACGAAGCTACTATCGTGGTTTCGTTCCTTTCGAAGTGACTGAGCCGATACTGAGTCCGATGATTGCTAAACATGCTAGGATCACTGGGGCGAGACAAATGCATCGAGAGCAGACGCTTTCGCAACTCACCAAGTTCTGCATCCAATCCAATTCAGAAAAAAATTAAAGAGGATTCTTTTTTTGTATAAAATGGGGATATCACTGGCTTTATTTTGGAACTTACGAGGGTTATCGCACAACCGATGAATAAAGCCTTGTTAGCTGCGCTCACTTCTTCCATAAACGTTAGTGTGTACTTTTGGCCCTCGCCTCGTTTCCTGTGAATATTTATGATCGCCACTATGCTCCCATCCGCTCCTTTTATCTAAAGAGAAATAATAACAAAAAGCATTATTATTACTTCCCCCTAGAGCTCTTTACAATGAAATGAGATGCTAAAAGAAAAATTCAGAGTGCAATTTTCTTCCCCTCAACGCATTTTATTTTATTGCAATAGTTTTTAAACAGTCTGGATCCTAGGATAAAAAAAATAATGATGAAATCTGGTAAAGACAATACGTAGGATAACGTTCAAACAATGGAAATACATGTGAACATCGTTATTGTTATATCATCAGTAAACATGACTGTCTCCATCAAAACTCATACGGTTACTCAAAATCTCACATAAGTTATCTAAAAACGCCCTCCTCGTAATAATAACCAAAGTTAAAATGGATAATTATTTACCTAAACTGAATTTGCCCGCAATTCTAGAATAATACTGAGCGAGTGCATGCCGAAAAACTGACAAAACGTACGGACATTGGGACCTTAAAAGTTTCATAGATGGTCCTAGTCTATTTTTCTGCGTGCAAAGGGCAAGCAAAGTAAAGAAATGAAGCTATATATTTTAGCTTTAACTACCAACCAGCATGCCATCGCCATAGTCCGACTAATAAGCACATACACTAAGGATCCATTCATAACTCAGATTTCCGCTTCCCTTTCCTAATTCGAAAAAATTAGCATTTGCGAGCAACAGCGAAAAAAATGTATTCCAGGAAAGTTCATTTTCTTTCCTCCGCACTTGAGACTTTCTCAGCGCGTGTTTTCATTCTAAATTTAAACAAGGACTAAAACTAAAACTAGATACTTGAACGAAAACGAATTCAACGGATCAAATTAAGTCAAGTGAGGCGAGACTGAGACCAAACCAAGTAAACCACTTGATTTGGTTAATACAAAGCAAAATTAAAACTGAAAGGATCGCGGCAACGTACATTTCAATCCAACGATGATAAATGGTAGTAAACGACTAGTCAGAGGTATTTTTGTAGAACTAGAACATAACATTCCTTACCGAAACATCCTGACTGCCAAGAAACTGCACAGCGAAAGTCTCTCCCTCGAGGGCATTCAGTATCTTCATGGAATACTTGAGTTGTCCCGCTTCGAACAGAATAGCTCCAAATGGATTCTCAAAAACGGGTGAAAACATGGCGAAGCATCTCTTCTCCTAAATATTAATAGAAACATAGTATCAAGTCTCATTTTATGGATATACGAACGACTAACAATTGCCGTATTCCTGGTAAATTAAACCCGGCGGAGATTTCAAACATATTTCAGTAAAGGCATCTGGTTTGACTTTATTTACCGGAAATACGGCCGGTTCTGTTTTTTCATGTATTTACACAGCAGACACTCTATACACTAGGAAACTAGTCTCATCGCGTGCTAGTGCCCCTTATTTACAACTATCACATCACATCCATTTCCCAAAAATATTTCGGGCTTTGCTTGGGAAAAAACAGGAGAAATAGGAATTGTGAATTGGGAGAGTACCTCGAGGAAAACTATCATCGTTTCAGAGGCCTACAGAAGAATGCGAATGCAACTCAAGTATGGGATGAAGTGCACCCAAGCCCTTAATGGAATACCTATTACCTACGCGGGATAGACATACATATATATTTTTTATGACTCCAACAATTCCAAATCCACATGAAAAGTTGCACTATGGAACATTACAAAGACCAAATTGTAATTCATCAGGGATGACGCAAACAGAGGCACTCGTGCAAACGTATGCCTTAAAGCATCAAAATACTTTTCCACTTACTCTTCTTGTAGCTGTAGTCATATCTTGTTTTACTTTTGGAATTGAGTGATACCAGGCAATTTTGCAGGTCACACTGATCTTCAGCGTTCAACTTGCCTTGACTGCATTTAGGCATACTACATCACTTCACCATTAATGCAGCTGTGAGAATGTAAGGAAATAGCTGGATAATGTTTTTTAAAAAGGTAGCAACACAAACCTGACACTAACGTACCCATAAATTTTTAATGAATGAGAATAGCATCTAGACAAAAACTCTTAAAAGTGGAGGAAGGATGGATGATAAAATGTGAACTTGTAATAAAATAAATTGCTAGGGATCTGTTTCTTTTTCTTACTTCTTCAACGCCATTTCAATTTCAAACTAGTGAACTACTGACTCTTATCCTTGTATTCCCTTATAGACATATAGTCTGGCCCAAACCGGGAGATGAGAATGGCCTACTAACTTCTTTTGCTCACTTTTTTTTAGAATTTCTGAGAAAACAGACAGAAAAGAATGAGGGATAATGGAAAGAATCCTTTTGTTCTGAGAGGATTCCACGTTTCTCTTCTGGAACTAATACTAATCCTTGGAGGGTGTCTCCCAAAGAGGAAATGGGCTTCTATGTATCATCTTGTATAATAAAAGTAGATTGACTAACGAGAAATGAGTTTACAGAGCATTACTATGCATTATAAATAAATATCGTTTCTAGAGAACTTTTCTACTGAACAATCGTATTTTTCTCCATGGTTCGCTGTCAAATTGGTAAATATTTGTGTAAAATCATTGGTATAACAGTTAAATTACCACCACCTACGTAAAATTAGATAATACCGAAATACCCTCATGACAAAATTACAGCCTCGAAGAAAAATGAGAAGAGAGAGTGGATACGTTTTACTTGAATTATGAACAATGATGGCCTAACTACTTCCAAGTTATCTAGTATGTACTTCAAACTTAACTGATCCCACATGGCTTGAACGAAAAAAGTTAGATGTTAACTTTTGTATGTCATATCATCCGAAGACCTATAACTGCATGCACCATTACTCACATTTATGATTCAACAGGGGGTTTCTTCACAAAAGGATACGCAATTGATGTAATTTTGTTGGAAGAACTTTCGCCAAAACAAAATTTACTTTTTTAATAGATGAAGGGCCCTGCCTGCAACTTAAAAAATCCTAAGTTTCTCTCTAAACGTAATATAAAAAGTTATAATTGCTCCAGAAACGACATTTCATAATAAATGACCTTTGAAAACTTTCCCTGTAATCTAGAGAGCAAGAATCGTCTCAAGGCTTAAAACATTATGCTTCCATTTTTTGCTCTTAACATTTTTCCTCAAATTACTCGGGGTGCATCACTTTACCCCACGGACGGCTGAGCAATAAAACGCAGATGGTAATGTATATGATGTAAAAAGGTGATTTTAAGGTACTTGTATGATCATCGCACTTCATATTATGATGTTTTCTTTGTCCAACATTTCACATGTTTTGCTCACATTTCAGATGAAGTGATATTAACTTGCCCCACCTTAACATTTCAAACTAAACAAAACCCTAAGAAAATGGCCTGAGTTTTTCATAAAAGTTACGACTTAAATTACGCCTTCCTTTCTTTAAAGTGAAAAATGATTTCCATTACTTCATTTATGGGGCTCTTTTGCAATTTGCAGGCGATGCGATATGGAAGAGGATTGCATGACAAAGTGAAACTGTTCCAAAGAAATTGAATTCTAGCAGCATTTGCATATTTTTTAAATTGATTTTTTTTCATAAAAAAGTCACGGTGTTTTAGTCAAAAGCATTTTCCTTTTATACAAGTTTTAAAAAGCTAGGTTTGCACAATTCTTTTTTTGCAGTACTTCAAATGCTTATCATTTTCTCAAGAAAGTCGAATTACCGTGACGTAAAAATGCCAACTTCCTTTTTTGCTTTTCCTACCTGACTCCAACAGACAACATGCATTCCTACTAGGCTGTCGTCGTCGTCGTGGCCCATAAAAGCGATTAGAAAGCATAAAAGCGTAAAATCGGAACGGAATCTTCTACTTTCCCTCATCATTTCTGATGGCGGCTTGAAACTGTCACTCCATTTGTAAAAAAGACATGTTCTAAACACCCAAGGTGCCAATCATTTTCATGGTTGACTGCAGGTTGAAGGAGTTCATCCCTTCGTTTCATGGACCTTTTTGTATCTCTTACTATGCCGTATTTTATTCGCGGAACGTGAAAGTGAAAGCGAGCATCTCTAACTGAGCTAAATGACTCTGCTTAAAAGACACATATTTTAAAAAGTTCATTTCCAGACACACTGAGTGCGAGGAAGACGCACTCCTATTTTCTCTCCTTTCCCTCCTCCGCCTTAGTTTCACAACTGTCAAAGGCACACAAACAAGAATGAATGTGGTTTAGTTTCGGGGGAAAATCGGGAAATGAAAAAACTTGGCTTCATTTTTACTCTCACTAACTTTTTTCTGCTAGAGCTAAGCATGAACATGAAAATCCTATTCATTAGCATCACCTTCGCTCGTTCTTTCCTCTATACTACAAACAAGTCTATTGGATAACTGGAAATTCATTTACGTGTAGATTTTCACTTGCGTCAGGGAAAGTAAAATGCTTTCACTTTCTGGTTCCAATACTTATCACGAGTTTGATGATATGATGATAATGGCGCGAGTGTGGTATGGTGGAGTCTCGTGGAGTAGGGAAAAAAGTTGGGATGGGATGATGCATGATGATAATGATCCTGTTGAGTACTTCTTCCTACTCTCACAGACAGACCTCAAACGACAACTAGAAATGATGTATGAGATGAGATGCATGAATGTGAGTATCTGTGAGAACGTTTTATGAATACATTAAGGCCAACACGGAGATTCTTTCACTTTTCTCGAAAATAAGAAGTGGGACGGGGAAAATATGCATGGGAATGGGAACACGAACAAAAAGCCGAAGTGAAAAAAATTAAGAAAAGAAACAAACAGTTTTTTATGTGGTTCAGCCAAAGTTGATTCAATCCAAGGTATATTTTTCAGAGGGAGAGCAAGGTTATTTTAGGGAAGAATAGGAGAAAAAGAAGCAAAGGTCCCTGGATTGGATTTTTGCCAAGGGGCTCTCGTCTTTTATCTTTCGGCTCTGTTTCTAGTCATCGTGGAGAGCAGAATAGAAAGAACTTCACTTACCTCTGAGTCGCATTCACATATGGATGGAGTAAATTTGACTTGGAAAATACAGTCTTCGTTCGAATCCCTAATGTATATGGACTTTTGTTTTGAGTCAAATGGGCAAAAAAGCGTGTCTGAGGTTCCATTGAGCATAAGTTCCCCTTGTAAATTGTATATCCTGTAACCGGGAGAGCATGTTGTATGTCCCTCGAGCAGTCCTAGAGAAAAAATAAATTGCCAAAAAAGTCTCTGTAATGAAAATAAATTCATATTGAGCACATCACATTAGTACAATACGGACCACTTTTATTTTCTTCCTTTCTGTTTTTAAGTGCGAACCGAGGTAAAATGCCAAATTGGTTTTAGATTTGTTGCAGTAAATAGTAAATGCTACCATTTTAGTCCTAATCCCTCTAGCTATTTAATTTTGTCCTCGAGAGTCAGTCCTCTGCGCTTTCCTGACCTCTACAAACACATTTAAGGTTTGGCCCAACATTGCGTCCGCAAGTTTGGTTTGGGGCGAATGGTGAACACTTCATATTTCACGTCCGTAATGGTCTAACTTTAAGCAAAACTTTTTGACTTCACAAAATTGGCAAAAAAATGTTCGTCCTTGTTTAATGCAAATGAAGCTAATGAAAAAGGAAAATATTTGGAATGCCTTTGCAGGGTAAACAAGAGCGCTTTCCCTCATGCTCTTGTTTCCCTTTTACGGCAGTATTAGTTCACAATTAAGCTATTATTATAGTACTTTCTCGATATGATCAAGCCTATAATCTTCTTGTATTTGCTCAGGAGCTTTAGAAAATGCAGAAAACGTAGTAAAACAGTGTAAAAAATAGCAGCTTTGGGATAGCCGCGACATGTCTTGGCATAAAATTTGGCTACCATTCACATTCATCGTCGTGATTTTCTTGAACGATAAAACAGCGAAGGCATGCCATTCCCTCCAGTACCAGCGGCTGTGGCTATGACCGCGTGGTTGGGATTGTGATCGAGTTTCGTGATATCATGTAATTTTCGCGGATTTATTGCTTTGAAGTAGAGAGAACAACACCTTCTCCAACAAGTAAGTTGGGCTACAAAGACATTATAATATGCATCGGGGGAAATCTCGGACTTCGTGCGTACTCTTGTCTTGTCTGCATTTTCAACATTCTCACGCGGTGTGGGAAATTCTATGGTTAGGTATACTAATAGCAATAGCAAGCAGACATAGTCATGCCTTGACAATATCCATGCAAAAATGACTTTCCAGGGAAAACCACAACTGTCTCCAATGTCTCTCTTAGGTACGATATAGTTACGGTTACTTAGATTTGGATCTTTTCAAGAAAATGACTTTTCATTTTTTGCTGTGAAGCATTTTCGAATTGGAATGTAACGAAATGAAAGGGAATTTATTCCCGGATTCACAAGGTGTCCACCATTATGACTCCGTCTCCGATAGCGTAGCAATATTTTCTTTTAGAAAGGCAATATAGAAAGATACAGTGCAACGAAGTAACTTTCGATGCGTTCGATTGGTTCGGCTCGTTTCTCAACGAAACGGGTTCCCCACTTACGAGATCTCACTTTTATAAATATTGACGACTTCATTCATTATAATAACCTAAAAGGCCTCGTCATCCAAGAGTTTAAGTCTCTTTCCGTAGTCGTGCTAATTACCCTTCTGAGAAAAGTACCTCAGCGTTTCCGCTGAGCCAACAGAATTATACATGAGAAAAAGGTGGATCATGATGAAAGTACCCAAAAAGAAAATTTTTATAAAAGGGTGCTAAAAATGGAAGTTTCTAGACTAATTTTTCACGCTGGTTACTGATAACAAACCGCAGTTGGCCCTACGACTTCTAAAGCAGATGAGGCACGAGCTCAATTTTCCTTTCATATTGCAATCGCACTGGAAATGAATTTGAAGCCCGCATTTAAATTTCGGCAAGAGAAGATTCTTTTATTTAAATCGAGACTGGTACCTAAGTCCAATACGCTATCGTTTGAAGTTGCGCGGAAGGAAACAGTAGAACTAGAAACAGCGAACTACGTGCATGAATAGTATGAAATGTTGAAAATGTGGAAAACTATCGCCATGCTTTACTCAGGTCATAAAACCTAGTTTTTGCGGTGAATTTTGATTTCATCGGACGTGAAATTTCTTCTCACCAGCCTTTTCATTTCATTTCATGCTCCGCTTTATATTTTTTATGGCACATCGTATCTTCTAGGAAGAAGAATCCAAAGAAAAGCCTCTTTGTTTGAAGACGTGATCAGACTAACGTCGTAAATTTCCTCTCAGTCTTTCACTTACCCGCAGTATTGATTTTGAAAGATGGTATCCTGTCTAGGATTTCAAGACCTGGTAGAGGTATCCCAATCTGAGGACTGATCATGGTCGCCACAGGTCCTCTACCAAAGTTTGAAGGCATTCCAGTCGATATTTGCGAGCCATAGGATTGGATAGGCTGCTCCGTAATCACATCACCCATCGGGACGGATGTGAATGAGGTGTGCTCCTCCGGTCGATAGAGCTTGGCATAGTTGCCCTGCTGCCGGTCAAAATCCGACATCACTGAAAAATAAATCAGATCAGAATGGATGAACAATGAATGAACAGAACATTCGTGCCATCATTGCTTTCAAAATGCTTCCTACTTATTTTCGCAATAAAAGTATTTTGCTAACCTGCAGGATTACGGGGATAATAGGGGTCCGTCATCTCAATGTTATTCTGCATTTTTGCAGATTAGTTTACTCAGCTCACCAAAACTTTCCACCACAAACTCTACAAACGAAGTCAAGTCAGCTCAAAAAAAGTTTTTCAGTTTGTGAAAAAAAACAACTAGCAAGACAAATAGAGGATGTAACGAGACGAGGAGGGCCGTCGTGGTTGTGATAGATGTTACATTTTTGTTAGTTCAAGTTGCTGGTAGTGAATCCACGTTTTGGAATGCTGCACGTTATGATCCATCTTATTTACTTAGCCGATTATTGGCTAAGTTTATGTGTTGCTGACGCAGTACTTTAAAGGCACGCCGCTTCTCGTTAGTACTTTCAGAGACAGGCGGATTTGCAGAGGCTGTCAAGTGGATATTGAGTGATGATGATGGTCCAGTCGAAGTCGAACAACAACAAACTGACTTTGACAGAGGAAATATTGCACATAAATCAGGGAAATCGTAAAAATGTTATTACTACACAATACAGGCCACAGCCGGCATCCACTAAATCAGTGGTTTTATTGAGCTTCTCGGAAGTCAGAAGACAGACATGAAGTCTGATTCTTGATTAAAAATCCTCAAGGCTTGAGATAGGATACTTTCTTCACAGTATTTACCGTAAAAATGGAGAATGCGGAACTGTGGAGAACCGCTCCACGTGCGGATTGAAAATTGGATGCTAATAAAGTGCAGCCGTGGTTCTAGTCCGTCTAATCGTACTTTACATGAGCGTGTGTGTAGCGATGTGTTTACAACTGCAACTTCCATCACTCCCTTCTCCTCCTTTCGTTAGGCATTAGAGCGGAGATGTGATGCAAGGAAAGTGAGTGCAAAGAGCATATATCAGATAATAAGTAAGAGCTCTGTTATTACCTGCGCATCTTTCCCTTTCTTTCAAAATCTCTTTTACCCATGTGATAATACGATATGAGCAGGACGAGAGCTATTTTGCTGACTTTTAGCTTAGTTCCGCGGGCAGAATGTAAATAAAGCTTATTATTATGTTCCGAATCAGTTCACATCATCACATCACAACTAGCACAATGCCGAATAGACTTCTTAGAATCTGACTGAATCTGACTTCTTCGCAATATGATATTTTTCTGGTTTGCTTTCACTTTGCTAAGTTTTAATAGGTTTAGCTTTTCACTTTAATTCTTACTGCAAGCCTTTCTTGTTTGACCAAAATAACGTATGAACTTGTTCATGAGCTGATCATTGTACACTTTCAGAATTCCTGATGATCGTTTCGAAGAGCACGACTGACACGGCTGTTTCGTCTCACAATCCTTCTCATTGAAAGGCTCTCCACTTAGTGAACGCGTCGGTCCTCGATGCCACCAGGAAAACCAAAACTAGTGGAGATCACTTGAATAGAATAGGGATACGCTTAAGAATAAGTTGGAGTCCTGCAATAAAAAAACAGGAAAGCCAAAGCAAATTCCCCAGTAGTATTTGGTAGTAGTCCTCGTAGTAAAAAAAACTCTTTTTAGCCAGAGAGTTGGCTTGGTCCTGGTCTGGGCTGGTATTTTTTGTTGTTATAACTGATAAGATGATTGGCGAAAGAAGTGAAAGTGGAGAAGTTATTCATGAAAAAAATACTTGATTTTCCCCAGAAGAAGCACGAGTAAGCGGAACGAACCACTTTCCCTGCTAATACTTTACACTGTCCACTTTCTCTGCTGTACACACAAGCAAGGCATTGTTGATATTATAGATAGAAGTCCAACTTCAGCAACTAATAATGCTTAAAAACCTTAGGAGAAATGTATATGAGCTTAAAAAGTAGTTTTTTCCCTAGCCATCCTCTCTTTCTCTCGCTCTTCTCCTACTCACTTCACAATTGAAGACTTGTTTTGTGGAAAACGGCTGAATTTATATGTATGTTTTGATGCAGTTTTATGTGAAACTTAAACGCGAAAACATGGCTATGATATGATGTGTGTGTGTATTTTGGTGGAGCTTAAACATCTTTTATACATGAGAAGGAACGGATCTTTCAAATTTTTTTTAGACAAATCAGCCGACTTTCCTTGCACCTACACTTTCACTCTCTTATATTCTCTCACGACACGACCGTGAAAAGGAATGGGATGGATTGCCTGTTCGCCAGACCTCGGAACGTTGTATTCGCAGCAGCGGTACCGTACATTCATGGAGAAAGCATACACACTCCTCACATTCTGTATATAATTCTAGCTGGTAGTCTGGCTCTTCTGCTGGCCTTTTGCCTATCATCCTTTTTTCCTCTAGATTTCGTATGGCGGAAAGATATGGAGAAAGGGAAGGGAAAAGCGGCTGCTGCTCCTCGAGTGTGAGTACAAGTATGAGTAGTAGCGATCGATACGTTTTCTATCTCTGCAGTGGCTTTGGTCTGGCTCACAAATTCAAGCTTTTCCCTTATAATCATCATATCCCAACCACTGCCACATAACTCTAGCTTGCGAGCGAGGAAGCTTCATCTTTTGCAAGGAAATTCATGATGCCAATGGAATCGCAATAGTTCCAGATCCTACATGTGTATTACCTCTTTTTTATTATTATAGGCATGTTCCTTAACTTTTCTCAACAAAGAAAAAAATGAAAGAAAAGCTTAGACTCTTACGTGGAGCTTGAGTTTAAGTTGAATCACATTTTTTCCTCCTTTCTCTACAAAATAAGAAAGAATTCCCGAAGAGAAACAGATATATGTATTTCAGAAGGAAAAAGGCCAGGTCGTAATGATGACGGCTGTGAAAAGGAGGCTGATGATGGTGATGACGACGACGACGATGCTATGATCATCATGATTATTATCGGCAATCGACGTCCTCGTCAACTTTCTAACTCTGAAAATGGCAATAGATATACCCGAAAAAGGCTAGATTTGCCATTTTTTGTCAATAAAAGTCGGTAATAACGGGAAAAAGAAGGGAACTGGAGATATTATTATTTTTAGAGAAACAGGTGCAGTGCAGGAAGATGTGGTCAGTTGTTCCTATGTACAGCTTCAAGCTGTTGATTACTCTAATATCCGGCTTCAAAATGTTGAACGTAAATGTTAAAAGGCACTTCAATAATATTCCTTGCCTTCATAGCTACGAATAAGTATTTCAATCATGGTTATTATTTACAGAATCTAAAGCTTGAGAAGATGTACATAGTATATCTCACTAGAGATTTTTTGTTAATACAAAATTTTTGGTAAGGTCATTTCAACCACACTTCCCGCCCAATTTTAGATGGAAATGCGTTTGCCTGTCATTTGACTACCTTTATATGCATGTGTGGAAGACTACGTCTCTCTGAACCCGTTTGAATCGTTACAACTGACAAAAGCAGACCAGACCAGACCCCTATGGATTAGAACACAAATGAGCTAGATTATAGCACATTTTTCATCATCATCATAATATGGTGATGAAACAACTACCTAAAATAGATTCCATTCTTTTGCGCTATGTATGATATCAATGGAAGTAGACCTGAGCGAATCCAGAATGAAATCATCCAGAAGTGGAAGAGTCTAGTCGACTGTTAAACTAATTTAAATTAAAGTCCTCCAGGATAAGTGGCAAGTTTTTTCACAAAAACTTTCATATCAACATTCTCATTTTGAAGCAACTTTTTCTACACAAAAGATATCATAATGGATGGGTGGGATGGATCCTATCTCAGGTTGAGTTTGAATGGTGGTATGGTGTGCTGAAAACTGGCATCATGCAAAAACGGAAGCCGGCACTCTCTCAACTCGAGGATAAGTTTCCCTTGGGAAAAGCAAAGTCATTAAATGCACTTCTTCGTTTTGCCATACTACTTGTATAAGCGTTGGAAACGGGAAGAACTGGGAAAAGAACGTTTACCAAAAGAATATTCGTGTTGGGCTTGCTTCAAGGTATAAAAATGAGACCAAGTCACAGGAGACGAGAGATGAGAAGATACAAATCCTTGCTGTTGTCTTCAAACCTGCGTGGGGGTTTTTTCCAGAAGACGGGGGTTCGGCTTGAACAGGTAAATAAAATTGAAAAAGACAGGTAGGTATCGGGTGGAAAAATACATTCCAAAGAAAACAGATTACGTCCTTTATTACCCGCGTGCTCAGATCTACTCTATTTCCTGAAATGAAAGATTCAATAGATTCATACATTGAATTTTAGTTGGGAAAATAATATGATGTATCAACATCAACACCTTCCATTTTTGCTGAAGCATCAAATTCAAAGAAAAATATTTTCCTTCCAATTCAAATCGAAGTTGGGAAGCCATTGAACTTGTATATTTTTGTCCATATTGATGAAGCACAACTGAAATGGTCTCTTTCATGCATACGGAATTATCATCTAAAGTCTATACATACTAATGAACTATGAGTATCCCCGCCTTCCAGGCAGGTATAAGAAGATATTATTTGGGGGTGGCGTGGCTATTGGCAGTGGCATGGTGGTGGTAGCACGAAACTACTTAATTCCAAAAATTGGAGAGTCTTTTTTATTCTCATGCCGTGCATTTGCATTCGTACTTCCTAGTCTTGTATGGTCCAAAGATGTGCGTGCTATTCTTAACAAGCCTGTTTTTCCTCTCATTTTGATGTGTGACTAGACTTGGTTTGCTTGCTAGCTCCGTAATTGGATACTCTCTGTTGTGAAAACACTAATAGCATCAACCGTCCAAGTCACAAACAAAACTGGAAAAAGTAAACCCCATGCCATGTCAGAATGTAATATTCATACACGAAATATGGGCATAGTCATAGTTATATTATCATTATTATCAAGCGTCATTTCTAAAAACTACTAGCGTCTCGCTTAAACATTTCGGAAGGTACTTCAGAGTGATTTAGAAGGGGGAACTTGCAACTTGCAACACGGAACTCTTCTCGGAACTGTAAGAGTGGAAGAATGACTGACACCAGCAACAGCAACTGGCGACTCAGCTTAATGAACATAATCCCAGCTTTCGTGCTCCTTCCTCCAACTGGGAGAAAATCGGAAAGGATGGTTGGGTGTGTGTTGGGTATGTATGTAGGTGCTTAGTAAAGAAAATTGAATAACATTTTTGATTCTTCTCATTTACATATGGCACGCGTAAAATAGCACTAAAGTAAGTGCACAAGAAGGGAAAGAGACCTGACAATGAGGATATAAGGATACGTTTATTGCCATCGCCAACACATGCCAGTTCTTAAAGCTTAACCTCTCCTTCTCCTTCGTTGCTTTCATTCTGAGCTAAATTTAAAACGGAAAAGAAGATTCGATTCTGTTCAGTCAGTAAGTAGGTCCTTATAATACCAAAAGGCTGAAACAAGCATGCCATCTCGTTTTATCTGAAATATTTTGAATAATGAAGTTAAATTGGGGATAGAAATTTTTATTTTATGTGCAGCAGATTCTCAAACTGTCCAAAAGAACGAAGAGTAGTGGAGGCTGAAAGGATCGGAACTAAAAGATCATTTTTTCAATTACTAGTTTGTTTATGCAATTTTATGTTGACATGATTTGAATATTTTCCTCACAATAAATATTTTCTAGGACTGAAAAGCTCCACTTTTTCGAATTCATTTGCATGTGAAATAAGTAAAGTGGGAAGAAAATTCTTTATGGAAAAAATATTTGGAATTCTAAAAGATTCAAATAAAATCACTCATATAAAAGTTTTTTTTTTTGGCAATTTCACCCTTCC
>JAHZNI010002156.1:0-14150 GCA_027744415.1 Seira ritae | reverse complement strand
ACCTGTTCGAGGTAAGGATCCGCATGGAAGTCATCTTCGTCGCCATCGTCGTAGCGGGTTTTCTAATTAAATGAAAGATTGCCGTCATCATTATCAAAATGTATATCAGTCATAATTACTAAACCAAACTGTTTGCAAGGCTATGAAAAATGAATCAACTTTCAAGCTGATAAAACAGAAAAAATGCTAAGGATTGTGCTAATCAATTGTCCCCTGTAGGTACACACGAAGTCAAAAATGTCATCGCGTCAAATCAAAATGGACTATTGGGATGCATCTTTTAATGACCAAAGTACTTCAGTCATTTTACTGGAAACATTATGTAATTTTCATAAACTCAGAGTAGACATTAACAGGACAAATAGTTTAAGATGTCAGATTACCCCTTCCATAGGCTTGTCTTCTTTATCCATTTGTTTAATTTACGCACTTAACTTTTCAAAAACTACTTCATTTAAGTATTCTCTCTTCTTCTTAAGTGCTTCGCAATCCATTTTGAATCGCTCTAGTGTATCTACTAATGTTGGACTATGGACTAATTTGTAAAGCTAATGGGAAGATACTTGAATTGAAACTAGGTGATACATTGATTTCAACTACTCCAGAAAAAAATCCATTTTCACTTCACCAAAGCTTCATTCCTTTCTCTCACGGAGACAGAGACAAGTCAAAGTAAGACAAGGCCAGTGCTAAAGTATTCATATTGAAAAAATGTACACAGTACTATCAATGACTATGACATCAAATAAACGACTGGCTTGGCTTGACTATTGACTGAGCTCGAATAACACCAACACAGCTATTCCCACTTTTATTATTACTGTTCTTCACCTTTTCTGTCACGAACTTTAATGTGCTTTGACTTCATTATATCCCTGGCTCTTCCTGGTATATTATATGCATTATTGGAATGTTACGCAAGCTACAGCTTGGTCTAATTTTTTCCATTTCGGTTGTGAGATAAAGAAAAACCTCAGAGAAGAAGGACCGTGCCTGTTTATATATTTTGCTTATAACGGAAAAGGTTGTCTTAAGCATGTACATATATGCATGTCTTGTAATTTTAGTTAGCTTTGGACAATCTAATGCGCTTCATTTCCATTCGCACAGCGAAACTCGAACCTTTTTTCATGATTTTGGTGGACTGCTAAAAAAACTACCTGATGGAGTGGAGCGTCTTGTAACTCTGTTTGTTTTCTCTCTGGTTTCCCCTACCATTTTTCCAAGTGAAAGCGTCTCTGTGCAGTATTCCAACTAATAATGTTTGCTTTTAAGTGAGTGGATCAAACGCATAGAGACATATGCAATGCACACACGCTTTTCATCTTAATGCTGATTCCTTTCCCAGTTTTTCCTACTAATACAATTCTATCCCGTTCCAGTTTGCTTTTTGCTTCATGATAATTTCATAAACCATTCCGGCTCTAATGGGGTCGTAGTTGCGAGTCGCATCGACTGTTGCTCACACATCACATCTCATAATTTGGCAAATTACTGGGATGATAGAAAAACATAACAATACTTTTTCACAAAAGTATTCATCACCATTGTTCAGGGATTAATGTCTCGTGAAAGTACTTCACGCAAATAGACTGATCTCTAAAAAATACATGACATGTTGATGTTGATTATATTATGATTAGGGCGAATAGACAATATGGAACGTGGCACAGTCCGTTGAGACCAGAAGAGACAAATAAACACAATATTATGAAAACGTCCTTTTTCACTTCTCTGTGATGGCAATAGCGGCGACGAGCAATTAGGTAGATATCCTTTCATTTCCGCTTACTCCTCCTCATGCTCTACATCGATTTTTTATTTCGCTCATCGACATCCAGCCGCCTCGTGGTTGACTCATACGGAATAAAATTACGTTTCTCAGGAACGTGCAGGATGAGTCTTAACCTAAGAAACCTTCATTTTTATTTTATTCTACAGCGGTGAAAATAGCTACCAAGCCTGAAGTCGAATTGAGCTTGAAAGAATTAACGTAGTAAGTACTGAAGTGAGTGGAGTCTCAAAATGGAGAGAAAAATTGCGTTTTCACTTCGTAACGTCAATAAAATAGTCTCTATACAAACTCAGGTACTTAAGTTACGGCATCGTTGAGCTTATGTATTTATGCCTATATACTTGTATAAAACCTTCGGTTTTCCGTTATTTCTGAAGAGGGCTCGGGCTAGAATGATTGCAATGAAAGTATGGCAGGAAAGTATGATAGAATATTATTCAGGGCAAAATAAAACCGATGTCAGTGGGACTCAGGAAAGGAAAGTCTTTAATTATTCAGAGTTTATTTTCCATTTTCTATTCGCGAAATACAAATACTCACGTATAGTTGTAGACTGAGGTATATCGATTATTTGCTCTAGTTTAAAGATATATTATGAATAAATAGCATTTTGTTAGTCGTTTTCGAAAAATAAAAATAAAACCGTGGCTTTAATCGCATTCACATGACCATTTGCAAAAAAACTAGCCGTGCGTTCATATCTTAAATTGGCCAATAAAAATCTTGCTTGTTAGGCATATGCATAGACCATTACTCTAAGTTAAATTTTTTATATAAATCCAACCTGTCCTTTAGAGTTTCAGAACTACAAAATTTTATAAGATTGCATGATTTGGTTTACAAAACCTGACGGCAATCGATCTAATTAAAACTACTAATAGCTATTTTGGAATACATGGTTTCGTTTGCTTAAACGAATACTTGGGTAGTTTAAAATCAGTTTGGTTCAGGATGTTGTCTTACTTTGAGAAAACCATTAAACATGGAACGAACAATGAATGAAAAGCAATAAATATGAAAAATAGTAAATATACAAGCGGATTGCATGTTCATGTCACGTAAAGACAGTAAGTCTCTTCAACCACGATTTGAGTACCTTAATAAGGGATTTGGCGGAACTTGTAGTGTAAATGAAAATAGAAGAACAAAGTTCATCGCGTTTTAATTGTAAATGAAAGTGTATGCATGCATCTTACCATGCAGCATCCCTGCATTTATTTTGAAGGAGGAGTAAGGGAAATTTTTTTCACATTTTGACAATTAAAAATTACTAATGATCTTTTAAGCAAAAAAATCAAATTTTTTACAATTTTATACCATTATCATTTTACCTTCAACATTTACATTTTTAAAAAATCTTGATCTTCGAAAGCATCTCTAATGTAATTGAATCCCTCTAAATTCATGAAAACAGATATAAGTATTTCCACATCAACATTAATAAAACACAAAGGCTCGGAATAATTTCGTTTTGCATTATTTTCTATCTCTAACTTGAATTTAAGCTAGATAAACATAATTTCTTAACAAATTAGTCCATTATTTGAAATCCTGCTTGCTAAAGATTTGAGCAGTAAGACTTGTCGTATTGTTCAATTATTGTATTACTCTCTATTTCATATGCGTACGCTACTCAGCATCTGCGATACATCGTATTCATGTATGTATCATTCCATTCAGAAGAGGCGCACGTGGAAACGTTCTTTATTCACTGGAAACTTCTATTAAATATTCAACATCAGGTCCATTTTGCCAGTACCTGTTGATTCCTGCTCTACTTTTGCGTTAAGCTCATCCTCCTACACGTGGGTAAGTCAACTGACTATATGCGTTTCTTGTTTCCTCCACACGCTTTTCGTATGAAAATCTCTTAATCTAATTTAGTAGCACGCACAAACACACGCACTATTGATACGCACTCGTAATGGAAGGAACACGTCCAAATAGATATTCACGCCTCCTCCACCACCGTATTTTATTTAGTAACCCCAAATCACTTGTCAAGATCCCTTCTTTTATGATTCTCCGCGAATCACTGTATTGACTTCCTCATTCCTCCCCTGTCATGAAAATTTCCCCTCAGACCAAGTATTCCTCGCCTATCAATCATTCCATAATTACATTTGAAAATGACTCCAAGACAGACCCTCAAGTATCAGGGGCACTTGGAATTCTCCTCAGAATCGGAACCCGGCTCAGATTCCTTCCTTTCGATTGGGACTATGAAAGACATCGTCTCAAGTTAAATGACGCATTAGGCCGTGTGTATTTCCTATGCAACTTTGCCTTTGTGTTTGGTTACGCAGGCATAAAGTTCTATCTCAGCCTAAGAAATGAATTTCTGGAAGATCGTAATAAAATTCATTCAGTGGTGGAGTGTCTTTTCTTTGTCTTGTTTGCCTTAGCTTTGCTTCTCTCCGTGAACAATGTGTATCACGCAGAAGACATCGTCGCTTTCATGAATACGTACCTGAGTCGAGTTAGACTTGAGATAGGTAATATTCTTTAGTCACTTCATTTCATTAAAATTGGACATGATAATTGCCATAAATATGTAAAATTGTAATTTTTAAGCGCAAGTGTTTGACACTCAAAACACAATCCAATTCCTGGAAATATTCTGGAAGGGTTACTTAAGAACCCTACATTTTCTCTTGGCGTCTGCGATACCTCTTCTAAGCAGGGGAAGAGCCAACCTGACAGGATCTACCTCAAGCCTTGAATTTCAAAACCATGGCTACCATGAATTATCCTACGACCTCATCTTCATCTTCATGGATTTGTATGCCTTGTACACCTTCCTAATCATAATGGGCTTCTACACGTTCTTCATCGTGGATTGCACCATAGTGGTTGAAAAGCTTTCGCAAAGCATGAGGTAATTTCTGTTCTTTTATGAGCACTTAAATAAATTTTGCGCAATAAAATTTAAATATCATTACAGATGCCGCATAAACAAAGTCTCTTGCCTATCTACCTCAAATTCACGAATTGAAGAGCTCAAGTTTGTTCAGAAATGCTGCAATGAAATCCATATCACGGTTGCCAGCTACAAAGCAATCATGGAGTCACTTGTTCTACCTGTGCTTCTTTCCGTCACAACAATGATTTCATCCTTGGGCCTCTTTACAGTAATCAAGTTCTACGGTGAGCTGGGCATTATATTTTCGATGATCTTGTCCCTTGCAGAGACATTCTGCATCAGTCTGACCTCTCTTGGACTGTGCAAGGTCAGTCGAATGTGCAGTTCCAATGAATTCATTCAAAAGGACCTCTGTCAAATGATTCCTACGAAAGTGAGGAAGGAGCAGAATATCATGATGGCATCAATTCAACCCTTACGGCTTAGGATCGGCTCATTCTTCCTCGTTTCCAGACAAACGGCAACGGATTTCTTAGAAACGTTGTGCTCATGGCTCACTACTCTATTGCTCACGTATGGTTGCGAAAGCAGCCAGTCTATATGCTCATAAATAGTTCGAAATATCTTGAAAATGTACTGTGTATTATGTATTATTGCATATCTATAATCTTTACAGAAGTGTTGAAGTAAAATTTAAAAAATCGCAGTTGAATACTTATCCGACTATTCTACCCATTCGATATCCATTCCGTTAGCCTCCTCAAACTTAATTTGAGGCTCTTTAATGCATCTTGTCAGGTTACTGTGAAAGTACATTCTATTGTGCCTTGGACGCTTATAAGAAATCTCCTTTCCTTCCAAACAAATATCACAAGTAGAAGGAGTTTCCAAGTGGGAATTGTAGAAACTATTTAACCACTCATCTAACTTGTCATAAGTGTGACTCCTGCCACTTATCTTAGATTTCTCGGTCAGCTCTCTCATCTTTTTCCAAATTGAGCAGTGATATGAATTTTTTATAGCCATGGGATCCGAAATATCTACCGAGTAGTTTTGTCTCCACTCAAAATATTTGAAGTACTCCGCATCATGACTATCCAAATGAATCAAGTATTTTGCCAATTCTTCAGTAGTATTAAAGTCCATCGCGTCGATGAATGAATTCGGAGGAGCTCTATCCCTTACATCATCTGCGAGTCCATAATAGACTGGCACCATGGAATAAAATAGTCCGTTGGATAATTTTTCAGACATGAATTTGGCGCAAAGCGAGTTCTCGAATGCAAAATAGAATTTATTCGTCCTTCCCAATTCCCTTAGGCATGACTCTCCTTCCCCTGGACAGGGTTTGTGAGGAATCTTTTCTTTGCAATTGTTATTTGGGTTTTCCTGTCCATAGCTTGTAAAGTTTACTCCATACTTTCTAAGCGCGAGTGCAAGCTGAGTCCGTTTACTTCTTTCCCGAATGCAATTTGAAACTACCCAAGCTGCCATCTGAGTTTTTTGTCTGGAATAACAGGTTTCTCCATTACGTTCAGTCCATCGTTGTCCTTTTCATTGATGGTACACATTATAGCTCTTACCTCATGAATTCCATCGAAAAATTGCTGCCATATATCCAATCCTCATCCGGAGTGCTACGTCTTTTAAGCATGTCCTGAACTCTTCCATAAATTTCTGCATCACTGCGAAGACTCCATGTCCAATTAAACACTCCATCAAACTCTTCTTTACCTTTGAATTTAAAATTTAATGGAGTTTCTTGCACTGCTAAAATCCAAGGAATGCTCGGATTTCTCCGAATAGGAAGCTCCGAACTGCAATAATAAATGACTGCATTTACTTCTAATCACTTTTAAACAGATCTATTACCAATGTCTCACGATGTATTTAGATCCGCTAGTTGGAAAATTATGACATCTGCCAAATCATAAATCTCCTTATTCCAGGTAACAACAGGGAACAGGTCGTCACACAACTGCGATGAGATGCCAAACATATCATCGTCCTCCTTTGTTGTCTCTCCGTACCAGCTCGTCCACACAAGAATTCGAAATGGCCTGATTTTATGTCTACAAAAACGTCACATCAAATCTTAAAAATGCATTCAGCTTAAATATGAAAATATTTTAACCTTCAATCTCACTTGCTGCATCTTCGGAATGTTGATAATTCAGAACTTGGGTCTGTCCTATTTCTCACATCGATACGTTTGGCAAAATTGTTGTGCACATTCTCAAACATACAATGTTGTTCGTTATCAATTTGGAGGCTGAAATATATCCAAATGTACGGGACGAATGTGATGGGCAACAGAATGATCATGAACCATTTCCTTCTTTTCGGCTCGCACATTATAAGCCTTAGTTTTTTAATTTTCAACACTATTGTCTACTTTACCGGAAAATTGTGCTAAAATAAATGACAAAATTTAAACATTTTTCTGAGGAAAATTTTGTTTATGAACACCTAATAATGCTTCAAACTTGAAGGAGTAAAGTGTCAAAATATTTATCAATATTCATGATAGTTTACAACAGATTATGCAACTCTTATTCATATAAAAGTGTCTTCTCACTAATTAAACCAACAACCATGCGCATTTGCCCCAATGGCAAAATCTAATTTAAATATCATATAAAATTTACATTCAATTTGCTTGTTGCGCCATCCAGATCAGTTTAATGAGCCTTTTAATTTTAATGGTTTGAAAAATTACCCGTAAAAGTTGTTAAATGCATAATATTATTTTTTTCATCATCTAACCATGAACTACAAGGTTTTTTGAAGCTCCTAATTTTCTCATTGATGATGAACGCTACGTTGCGGAAACATGGAGCCTTTCGCTCCCTCTGCATATTTTCCCCCGTACCAGACCTTACACTTTCTCCAACTCATTCCCAAGTAAAACGTGAGGTAGTGCCCATTTCGTTTCAAGACTTTGTTTACCGAGAAATAACTAACTTTAGAAATCGGAGATACTATACCGGAAGCCACGTAGTTTATGAATCGAATGAGTTTCTGATCTTATTGCAAATGCAATTCATTAGTCAAGAAATATTCACTATACATTGAAACGTGGTGGTTTCTTGGGGGTCGGAAAACTCAGTAACTACAAATTACATGTAAAAAGTTCCAACGGAACTTTATGAAATACTCAGTAATAGCAGTAATAATAATAATAATAATGCATTTCATCTCACCATCAAAAGTTGTCAAATTGTCAACAACAAATCAATTACATTATGCTGCCTTTCTCTATGTCATTGGGCGGAATTTCGATTATTCACCTAAAAATACGGCGATCTATTGAATTCCGCGATTTTCAATTTCCCTTTTGCATTTCAACTTCTGCATTATTTGCATGATCCATCAGGTGGAAGCCCAATAATAGCTTGGCTCAAGCGGCGAGAGGTAGCGATAAGTAAAATAGATGAGCTCTTTCTGATAAAAAGGCCCACGCAAATTCTTTTTTCTTCGTTATTTTCCCAACTCCTTTGCAATAAAGTTCGTAAAGTGTTCCGCGAATTTCACTGAGTATATAGGTAAGCAGGCGACATTCCTAGAAAGGCTTTCATAACATGTTCTCACACAATGCAAAAAAAACTATTTTCTTGGTTGCCGGAAATGAGATTCGGTTCATTGGTAAATATATGTAGGTAAATATTGGGCGATACTCCGTGTACCACATTTCTGCTGAAGAAAATAAGTCCCGATAAATTCTTCTGATAGAATGAATAGAAACGCTTGTAATATTATTCTTTGTGAGCAGAAATAGAAGAGCTTAAATTGTTAAGGAGAACTATTTCCCAGAAGTATCGAGGAAATCTAGTTTTTGTATTTTCATAAAGAACTATTGTGTGCTCCACTCATTTCTATATTAAAGTAAATGTCCATATGTAACTCGATTGGGAAAACATGTAGCGCGATTGGGAGCATTTATTAACTCAAACTCAAGTACGACTTTGTCAAGACTTTAGCAATGTTTGTCATGAATCGACGAAACTGGGTTCATGGTGAAGTAAAAAAACAATTCACATGATCGTCAACCTGATCGCAACAAAGCCTGGTAGTGTAGTGGTATGAAAATGTTAGTCGGCGCGAAGAAATTCTCCATATACTACTTTACCGATAATTTTCTCGCACGATGTACTCACGTTGCCTTTGTCATGAGAAAGAATGAAGAAAAAGGAACGTTGTCGTCAACACACCGACAACGCGACAAGCTCTCATTCAATTCCTTCGTATTATCTTCAATTCCTCCTCTCTTTCTTGCATAAAATGAGCTGTTTAGTGAGGATTGATTCCAAGCAATATTCTTTAGAGATGCTTTATCGCGTCAGATGTGACGGTGACTTCTCCGAGCTCAACTTTACTGTCGTCTGAACAACGAGAAAGGATTGAAAGGGAGAACAGAGAAAGCTGTAAGAACAAGGAAGCCGTAAGCTCGAAATGATCTTCTTGACTACTTCACCCACGTAAAGAAAAGAAATATGAAAGGAAGGAAAGTTTTACTTGTCCTTCCACTGGCATTTCTTACAATGGGTTTAATGTTATGGGCCTGATGGCATTATTGCTGTGCTTGTGTGGCTTTCGAAAATTGTGCTTTTCCACTGCTAGGAATTTCTTTCCTCTTAAAATATTCCGTATTGGGGAAAACTCTCTACTTCCTTTTCACCCTTCCAGTGTGCCCATAAAAATTCACACAAAAGACATACGCACGGATACATACTACTTCCAGCATTATGGCAATCGTTGTGGCTGTGCCTTTTGGGTAGGGAAGAAGAAGAAGCAATTTCAAAAATATGGGTTGAAATGGAGGAACGCTTACGGAAATGAGTAAAGGAAAACAAGGTGATGCATAGCTTTTAAAAGGGATGAATTGTTCTTTAAAATGTCTTCTAAAGTCCTGCTTCACTCATTCGTAAATGGTGACGGCGAAAGGTTAAACATGAAAAAGGAACAAAAGTTTGTCGACGGAAGTATGAGGAAAATAAAATAGTAGTTCTGCTTAAAAAAGACCAGGAAGTGTGACGACGGGAATAGACGCAACGCTATTACTCACATTCATTCAATATAGCGTGATTTGAAATTTTGTTAGATTAAAGTTCTGAGGTCGTTGGTAAAGTACGAAGATAGGATCGGTTTTAATTAAAATACCTACTGACCTACTTCTACCGTCAAGAAAGAATCGCATGATACGTAATAATATGATGTGGATGAAGAAAGTAGCGGACCTTAAAGGGTGTTTGTATGTATGCTATCATAATAATATAAATGCGTGCTTTCTTTTTCTTCGATGTAGTATCGTTTCGTTTCTTCTTTTGATGAAGTAAAGATGAAAAGGGATGGAGGCACGTGAAATTGCTTTTGATTTTCAAGGAGAAACCTTGTACACAACCTTGTAAGATTGCTACTGAACTGATCAGAGACTGGGAAAGTTGATTTAATTGGTTTTGTGGCTTGACGTAGCCAGTGTTAGGTTGCATATTACATTGTTGTGAATGAAGTGCTACCTTTTCTTGCTTCTATTTTCGTAAATAACCTTTCGCTTGTTAATGAATTCTTTGCTTCAAAATTTTGATAATATTACTAAAGAAGGCAAGGCTTACGCGGTTAACGAAAATATTTCCTATTTTTATACCAGACAAAGCAGCTTCATTATTTGCAATTAAAGTTATATTTATGCATGTTTCATAAAAAAATGGAAGATGCGTGGGAATACCGGGCACTGGGAGCAAACTGTAATTATGTCATGGAATCTACCTGTGATATACGGGAGAAGTGATTCATTTTTCCATCACTTTACTGTCAAATGAAGTCAAACTGTTCGGTGGACAAGGAAATTTTTCATTGTGGGCGGATGGCCGCATTGCTGAGTTTCTTGAACCAATTTTATCTTTATCGTGTTATTTCAATTGAGACCAAAAATTGCACGCACGCATTCGTGTATTCATTGCGGGCCACATTAAAACTGAAAAGACCCACTTCCTTTGACCACTGTGGCCATCCCTCAGCTCAAGGTTCAGCTGCTATTGTTCATTGGAATGATCCTCAAACGGCAGGAAATGAGATGAGCAGACCTTTTGCAAGAGGTTTCCATTCGACTCTCTTCTTTTTCATTTGTTTTGTTAGTTGCTGTTTTTTTGGAGAGACGGGGGAAGTGCAGTGGTGTTATCGCCGACAGACGAGAGATAAGAAGAAGGTTGAGTGGAAAGCAGAAGCTTGGTTTCCTTGTTTGAATTTAGAGGGTTTATATGGGCTAATGTCCTTACGTGAGATGAAATTGAATCTAAAGGAAATCATTTCAGGAGCAATAAAATTCGCCATAAATCTCAGCTTTCCATACATTTTTATTTGCATTTAAGCTCCGAGAAAAAAACGCTAGAAATAATGGCTCTACAAAGTCTAAAGAGAAATGTCTAATGATTGACCCTTTCTACAAGGGACCCACATAAATATGCATATAGTCTTGACTCTCGAGGGGGTTATTTTAGGCTCTCAAGAAACTCGAAATGAAACCATTGAAGCCTTTTCCAGGAAACACCAGACCATCAACCAAAAATGAGAGATATAGTTTTTATATAACCTTTCGTTGTCTTGTTGGTCGAATAGAAGGAAGAAACTAAATCATATGCTTTTATTTCAAAAGTCCTAATGCGTCATTTGCGACATAAAATAACTTTGATTCGTAGTTCTTTCAAATTACGTTCATACCATCTCCACTCATTGACATATAACTAAATGAATTAGATTTGTGCCAAATTTGTTTGTCTTAAGCATAAACGTTCAATCTAATTGCATTTTCCAACATGAAAACCTTAGCTATTCGTCTGCTGTCCATTGACTGATTTACTTATAATGACTTTCTTTGCATTTGCATAGGTACGTGCATGCAGAATACGGATACGATAAAAAATTAGTGCATTTATAGGTTACGTAGTTGCAAGACACAGATAAGCCAAAATTGGAAGATTTAGCATAATACCTATTATTTCTTAAAATGTAAAAGTAAAGTTCAGTCCAACTTTTAGCGAAACACTTTTCTGTCGCCTCAAGTTGAATGGAAATACTTTGGTTTTAGTCCGAGAACTTTTTAATTGTCAGCCATAACAATCTTTTATTTCTACACCATCCCCTTCCTCTTCTTACTCTTCCTGTCATTCTGCCGAAATAAATGCGTTTTGAAAAAGTGTAATGGAGCAAGAATAAGTAATACAATATGGATCTTGCCTACCTACTTTCCAAAATCCCGTCTACACATTCATTGACCACCGAAATATATGTGGACACTAGAGTTTATTCAGTCACTTCCTGGCATGGCATAACATGGCAAAGCTCACACTGCAGAACAATATCTTCTCATTACACCGCAATAAGCTTGTCCTCTACAAAGCTAAAGTTGTAAAAAACGTTATTTTTATTTCCTGACTAAAGTAAACAATCTTTCTACATTTGAAGACATTGTATCACACGTCTGTTCAAGGAGAATGTAATGAAAGGCCGCATGACAATGCAATGCAATCCTTATTCTCCACTGGAAATAGTTATGGCTCCTAGAATCACTCTTTGAGACAATTAAATTAATCCCACTTATTCCATTCCCCAGCATCCCATCTTGACTGGACTTTTTTTTAGCTGTTCAACCAACCAAAGCACAAAAAATAACGATTCAATCTTTCTTCATGTTTGTCAAGGCAAAGAGAAAGATGGAGAAAATGCAGCGGAAGCTATGGCAGGAAAAGAAGAAAGTCAACGAAAGAGATTGTTTTCCTTCTATTTTCTCGCTAGCTGATATGGCTTGCAAAAATGAGAACACATTGCTTCCTTCGTTGGATTGTATGCGTCGAGTAATAGCAAACATTTGCTGTGAAGGTACTTATTTTTGCCTCTTCCTTAAAACCCAAGAGCATTGTTTTTTTGTCGAAACGTGAGTTTTTCTAGTGGACTCATAATCATTTAAAATATTTTGGCGTTCTTGGTTTAGCTGAACTGAGAAAAAATCAGAGATGCTCAAACTACAAACAATTTCACCCAAAAAAGTGTCAGGTGTATTACCTAAGCAAACATTATCCATAAGATTTCTGGAAAAGAGTTATTTTTATGAGGAAAGCAGCACTACTCACTATAAAGCTATCCCGGTAATCGAGGAATCAATCAAAATATGAAGTGAATAGTGCGGAAAATAGCATTAGATTCTTTAACTTTTTTGAGTCTACCAAGCCTCTTCCGCATTTCAAGTCTTTATTGCAAAAGGAATACATTTTTTCAAACCTATCATACAGCCATTACCTGAGATGCTTGCCTTATTACAGGAAACAGGGACCTTTATCATTTGTTGGGATTGCATTCCATAAGTAGCTAGAGTTCGCCTTTACAGCTGGACTTGTCGGTATAAACTTCCCGTTTTTTTTCTTCCTCTGAAAAAAAACCTCATAAAAAGGATTGATTGTGTGATTTCACAACCTATAAATTTCACTTGATGCATCATCACTCATCCAAAGAGAAGTGTACACATGTACCACAGTCCAGTGTTTACTCTAGGTATACATATAAGTATAATTCTTCATTGCTTTTACGGCCTTCCCCTGATGTCTGCTTTTAAAGCAGGGAGCCATTCAGAATCCGAAGCGAAAAATTAGGCAGGGAAGGAAGATAAATAACTCATTTCACGCGCTACACATTCTTAAAACAACATTCGGACATTCACTGCTTATACTTACTCTAAACAAGCTTGCTCCTTGCATTGTCTTTTGCTTTCTCTTTTTCTAAAAGATGTTGAGAAAAAATAGGTAGGAAGGGCTAGCATTTGTGTTTGCTCTGCCTCATCTTTCCTTATATTACATTCCTTTGGTTGTTCTTCAATGAATAAACTATGATTGGAAGGAGAAACGGAAAAGCTTATGAATGGAGAGAAAAAAATCTCGACTTATTATTACTTTCCCAAAATTCAAGCCAGAGCTGAGTCTTTCCACTATGCCTATACTTGGGCTGTTGATGATCATGACGGTCATTACGGCCTCGAACGAAGTCGAAGTATGTACAAGGGCTGTAAGAGGGGGATCATTCTGAATTTTGGTGCAGATACTATGATGGGGATCTCTTATGGCTTACCTACATGCAATATATATCATGTTGAAGACATTATTCACGGACAGTACCTCATGACTATGACGTGCATGGTGTACATGCACCGCCACAACCACTTTTTCCCTCCTTTCGTTTGGCAACGAAAACGAAATGACTTAAGTTTTGTGGTCGACCGGAAGTAACATCAAGATGCTACGTAGAAAAATGGTCATGGGAAGGAAGAGAAGTACACGAACCATATTATTATGCTTCCTGCAACCAGAGCAGAATGATTTACTGAAGATTATTGGAATAGAAATGAAAGCCCTCGTACATGAAACAAGTACACCCTTAAACCAGTCTCAAATATATTTTGCTCGCAATATTACATTAAATCGGATACAAAATGAAGATATCAATAGA
>JAHZNI010002155.1:3554-21468 GCA_027744415.1 Seira ritae | reverse complement strand
ACTAGCCACTTTTTCTTACTTGCTGCAGTAAGAATGCAAGATGCTACATGTATTTTCACCCACACCAAAGAATCCTCTTTGAAGAGAAAATGCAAAATATTGAAGTGGAACTGACAATAGGCTATAGACATTTCATTCATTCATACCACGCAACTGGCATCATTATTGAATTTCCGCACAGCACATAAAAAGCTTGATCTGATCAAAATTCAATTTTTCCAAATCTTCCAGACAGAGTTCATCCCAAACGTATTTAATGTAATGTAATAATGGGGACGGGGATGATGTAGTGATGGCTCCTTGGAAAAAATATACATACATATGCATTGCATGAGTAAGAATCATTGTCAAGAGAAGTAAAAAAAATACTGTTTGCAGTTTAGTCACATTTGCTCTACTTGATATGGTAATATTACGATAATGGCCCTTCCACTACACTAACTAAATAGCTTTGCTCCATTATAATATCCTTCCTCTTGATGCTCCACTCTCTGTACATTATTTTGGATCAGCGCTCTTGCTTCAAGGCTTGGAGTGCAATGCAATTGATTTTCTTTCCATGTAAAGTAAAGAGCATTGTCTATGTCAGAATGAATGTCAGAGTCAGAGTGCATTGTCTCCATATTTGACATCCATTATTGCATAATGCAAAACTGGCTGCATTTGATGAATATATTATTTCAAATTTGAGAACTTTTACTTTCTTTCTGAATCCAGAGAGCAACGGAATTGTCGTCGTTTACTTGTCTCCTTTACTTTACATAGAGACTAGACAAGATTGAACGTGACACAAATTACTTGAGATAGGCTGGCTCGCAAATTTCCCTCTGATAATTGCAACATGTCAACACTGAGCTGTCATCGGAATAAAAGTGAGCCCACCCACAGATTAATCACCGGATCAAGAACCCGTCATAAAAAAGAAGTTTCTTTTATACTTGTAATTCCGCTGAGCGATTTATTCCATCTACTTTTTGTAAACCATAGGAATTGTCTAAAAAATACATCTTTACCGAATTTCTCATATATTTTTCATTTGCATAATATAGTTTCTTAATGATTTCAGATTGAAGCAATTTTATTCCAATCCGTTCCCATTTTCAAGAGCGCTGCCCTGATAAAAAAAAACCCGGATAGAACAAAAGCGAAAAGCATATTTCACATTTTATTTCGCTCTACGACTATTATCATCATTGGCTACGTCACCACGCAATCATCATGTCACATTCAATCTGCTTGTAGCACAATTATTACTTCCTGCATTTTCAAGTTGAAGAGTGTGTGCCAAAGTAAAAGATAAAAATAAGAGAAGTCATAGTCATGCATCTGTGAAATTGGCAGAGCCAGGCAAACAATTTCGCATCTTAAACGATTTCTAAATCGTGTTATCATAATAATCCCCATCTCCATTTCCACATGGAACACGTTTTCATTTGATGTATTCAAATTAATTCAAACAAAAAAAGTAAACTAGGGAAAATATCAGAAACCATTTTTCAATGTTCAAAAAAACGTGTTACATCTTTCGACCTCTGAACAATCCTCTGAACAGAATAAATTTATTCAGGAAATTTGAGTCAAATCAAGATGTCGTGTACAACTAGACTTGACTCGGCTTGATTTAAATTTGTTAGTTTCCAAAATGAAATTAAATGGAGGCAAGAAACTTTGTCCGACGACTTTTCCGGTCAAGGTTTTAAAAAATTTCCATTTTTACAAAAATTGTGATTTTTACACAAATAATTTTGGAATAAGAAGAAATACAATAGATGCTCATCGGATTTTTTTCTAAAAAAAAATTCCACGACCTATCTTCATCCACCCTCCCCACTTCATTCACACATTTCTGGTATGCCTAATTGGTACATAATTTAAAAGTCTTGAAGAAAATTCATTGGAATGATTCATGGTACACAGTTTCTCTCGCTCGCTGCTACATATGTCAATTAACTGAAATCGTCGAAGCGGTATAAGTCTAGTCTAGATATTGTGTACATGTATAAATATTTTTTTCACTGGTGATAAATCAAGAGTTGGGCCGTTTCGATAATTTATGTTTGTTTATACTACATCACATCACATCATTTCCAAAACTCATGAAGATGATTGTGAAAGGAAGGTGTGTACGCTATCCTTGTTGAAAGACAAGCTCAAGAGAGTGAGAGACATCGAGTCGAGAATGACAGAAAAAGCGAAGCTAGGTGAACGTGAAGAGCTTCAATACTCACTCCAACCGAAGAAGACCAAAATTATGTACCTATAGGTATGCATGCACAAGTCAATAAAAAAGAGTTCTGCTCTTGAACTTTTAGGCGTGTTGACTGTTCTGTTGAGAGCAGTCATTTATATTTATATTTGGACTATCCAATATCTAGTCAGTTGGATGGGTTCACTCACACATTAAAGCGACGAATTTGTCGATGGAATAAATTTTGAGAATGACAGTTCTTAAGCCATCATTGTTGCACTGTCAAATCAAAGGTGGGAACTTACTTATCTGAAAGTTATTTTGACAAGCATGGCACAACAGAAGATTATTCACTTGTTTAAAAATACAGCGGAACAAGCTGCAGTTTTGGAAAAATGACACAAGTTGAAATTATTGACATAATTAAATTGCATCTTGAATTGAGCTGAAGTATTCAAAGCCTATAATGAGCTTTAAGGATCATAATATCGTGTCATGTCAACTTGATTAGAGGTCAGCCATTTATGATAAGGTGAGTCTGGGCATTTTTCCACAGAAGGGGGAAAGAGACTAAAATTCGCAAAATGAAACTTCATGAAGACTCGCAGTTTATCAGGGTGATATACCTGTATTATACTAATCTATGAAGAAAACTTAGTCCTATCCTAGCGCAGGTTTGATATATTTTATTGAGCTTGCTTGAACCGTTCGTGGAGTGATATTTGGGTCTGTTTACATTTGAATGTCAAAATTCAAAATTTGGATCTCGCGCGCATTCTCGTCAAACGTCAACGAAATGTCAAACCTCTATGGCAAATGCAGTCAAATGTAATTGAGTTGCTGGTTAGTTTCCAGATTTCGAAAAGCAAACCAAGTCCCGGGTAGTGTCATCATGAGGCTCGAACCTTATACGCCATTTGATGTGCAATGGCAATAACGCATTCCATGAGCATTTCTATCTGATTTAAGGCTAGGATACCACTGATAGAATATATTTTGAATCTTTGACGACCCATGATTTCACTCATGTCAGTTCAATACCTGCTTGATTATCATCATTAAGCACACAAAACGTTTCTCTCGTTGTTCTTTACAGCTGCGTCAATAATGCAAGTGTAAACAGCATTTATAAAAATAAGTGCGTCACTCCATCCAATACTCGAATCCAATCGTGATTCAAATTCAAACGATGATGACATGAAAGAACCTGGTTGTTTTTACTCATTGCAAAATTTATTTATTTTTTTGAATCTATTTTCATCACGATGTTTTCTTAAAGCTCATTTGAATAATTGAGGGACACAAGCAATAAAAAGCGAGGCGCAGGTGATGATGTGGGTGAAGTAAATCGTTCATAAGTCAGAATTTTATATATTTCCTTTCCTTTATATGGATAAGTTAACGATGGCTAACATGATTCAGAGACCTGTAATAAAAACTACAAAACTGCTTGTCCGCCATCCCATTTCGCGGAATGGACAAGCTAGCACTCAACATTAAATAGCAAAAGCAGCGGCAGCAAACGTTTTTTCTTTCTTTGACCTCACGATCGCGTGTTTTCTTCGGAATTTTAAAGACCACAAGAGGTTTCATGTCCTCCTCTTGTGCTGTTTACTTAAATCGTCACTTAAATACCTAGCAAAACTCTTGTAAAACTAGAGAGGCGCTTCCCACACTATTTTCATTCACGGCAGCAGCAGCGCAAGGGCGCACAATTGAAAGCTGGAAAAGCATTTGCTATTATATTATATTTTGTCTCTCTTCAAGTTATGAAGTGATAATGTTCTCTGAACCTTAATCCAACCCTGTTTGACAGATCATTCATGACTTCTCATACAGCGCAAAAGATTTACTTCTCTCACTAGACTAGACCGACTTCAGTATTTAAAAAAGACGTTGGTGAAATACTCTTCATACTGAGCATGAGCAAGTGAATTCGACTTGAAGGGAAAAGTGAGAAAAAAAAGAAGAATTCTGCAGATAAGAATGATTATGATTAGTACGCTCACCGACCCACCGACCAGTTGACACGAGTCCAGTTCATTCAAAACCAGAGAAAACATAATACTATGTGAATTAAGAAATAAAGTCAAGGCGTTCACTATCTCAATAGTTGACCTTTGTATATAAATTATGATGCATGTGCCTTTTTCACATTTTATTGCTGGTTAAATGCCCAGCAAATAGAGAGATAATCGCATGTTATGCTAGCCAATACTACTTATGATATGATAATGATAAGAAGTTTTACCAAGAAAAACCTTTATAGAGTAACCTGGTACCGTAAATGCGGCAAGCAATATTTATTATGAATCATGAATCTCGTGAAAAAAATACAGAAAAACGATTCTACAAACATAAATTATGATTATTTTATTCAGGAAAGGTATTGAGATGAGGTGAAGCGAGATCACGATAAACAAGCAATGTAAGTAGAGCTTTTCCAGTATTTATGATTTTTCGTCACGAAAATAATAACTCAGTTTTCATCGTATCGTATCCTTCGTCAAAACACACTTTCTTAGTAAAAAAAACATTATCTCCATAAAACATTTTAATCTTTGAGGAAACTAAAATCACTTTAAGTATTTACAAGTCATAAAAGTAAATCATTTTTAATCATGCAGTCGGACTTCCAGCATGCATAGCATAAACAGAGCTATAGAAATTAATTATTTCCGTAATTAAAATGGCGCGTGATTTCAGACACAGAGGTTTAATGAATACTAATAATTTATCTGTAAAATATATACATACAAAAAAATTCGCGATGCGTGCAGCTGCGGCGTACAGAACAGTCAATTTTGAATATTATTTTTTTACCAGTGAATGCAAATGCAATTGGAGTAAAAAAATGCATTGCTTGATAAAATGTAAGCAATATGCAATGAAATGACGTGTGTGGATCGATCTTTACGGCGTGAAAAATGAAGGTGACTGTGACTACTCCAAATACGATGATTTATAATTTTAAAAGGAAATGAAGTAACAGGAACATGAGATACATCAATTAGTTTCGTTTCCTTCCATTCAGAGTCCCGCAGTGTTCAAGTTCAACTTTTCTAAAACGCATGTAATGCATTCTCATCTCATTCAATTCCGTGAGCCACAGCCACCACACCTTTATTTTCCATTATAAACGATGTATCAGTCCAGATTGGGTTGTTGGGCTATAAAGATTAGGTATTCATTATAATTCTACACTTGCATTTTTTGCCATTTCAAATTTCAATCCAACAGTTCAGACTTCAGACAGACGTAGACGTAGACATTCATGCATATACTCCATAAAGATTGGAAAAAGTGAACTTTTATTATAAAAGCCTACTACTAGTATGGTCCAGTGTAAAAACGTTCAATAATTTCAATGCTCGGAGGCAAAAGGCAGTACAGTTTCTAAACGGGTGGGTGGAAAAAGAGGAGTAATCATAACGATGACGATTATGACAAGGAGTTCAGCTCAGTCAGTCAGTTCAAATAAACAAGGGAGAATTGGACGAATTTTTTTTTTTCACGAGTTTCTTTTCCCTCGTCCATTCACCATTCAGGCGAAACGTGAAAATGAAAGGAAATAGTGTATTGCCATGCAAGTATTCAATGGATGTGGCGGCCGACTACTTATGTACTTCTCGATCGAACTGACTGGCTGACATGAAAGGTTGTCGGAGGCTTCCACAAAAGAGGAAAACGATTTTAATGCATGTTTTTCGATGCAATAAGTAGCATTTTTTTTACCAAGCCATTTAATCTTGATGCAATAATGCTCTTAAAATCTGATCTCTTTCATCCAAGAAAGATACCTACGCATAAATACAATCTTATTTTATAATCAAATTATATGAAATATGTACATATGGATGGATATTAAAAAAATTGTGCTGTTTGGGTGTCATGTGTTCGGCGGTGCTAATTTTATCAAGTGACACAGACATGACATTTGAAAAAGACGCTGTGACGTTTGTATTTTCCAAAAAAATGATATCATAATTCGTCTGTCTGACTTTACTCTACATGACGTTTTCGTTTCATTTCATTGTAAAGAAATTGGAGGAACAACGCTTGCAACAATGAATTTTGATGTAAAATAAATATACAAATTAGAAACTATGCTTGATTAAAGCCCGTCAGCAAAATGTTTCCTTATCTAACACGTTTCTTTCCTTTTTCTAATCTCCTTTTGAAATCATTTGTTTTAGATAGATATTACCTAGATGCATCATAAATAGCACCATTCCCTTTTCTCCAAACAGCTTTTTCAATCTCCGTTGATGAAGGATGCCTTTTATAGAAAAAAATTATATACACAAGCTCACGAATTTTCTTTTAATTTACTTTTGTTTGGCATGGCATCTGAGCAAACGAAACTTGAACTCGTGTTTTCATCGGTGAGAAACCTGTCAGTGGAGTGGATTAGAGTAGACAGTGAGAGCAAGTGAACGAGAACAAGTCAAGTTGGAGTTTGGAGGAAAGAGCTACCGACAACGAGAGCAGAGCTACACAGAAGAGCACACGTACCATTTTTCTGATGATTTCTCAGAGTCAGAGTTGAAAACCTAAACCAAGCAACATAGTTTTCTTTCATGCATAAATACATGAAAAAAATTATTCATCATTAGTCAGCACATCTTAGACTAAAAATATGTAGCAATTTGTATAATTCCTAATAATATGAAACACTTTTTCTTTCGTTAAAGTGCAACTTGTCACTCTCTTGACAAACTAATGTATTTCCTTGGACGAAAGTAAATTAAAGCGTAGCAGAAGAGCAAAAGAGAAATGTGCTTTTCAAATTTCAAACTGTCTATTTTTTCCATGTCACCAGAAAACAGGATTGACGCTATCTGTAGCAGAATCACGAGGGCAAATTGACCAGAAGGCAAAAAAAAGTGGGAGGAAGCGTCTGGACAATAATACATATGTGTATTCTTTTGTGAAGTTGAGGTGGTGGTGGTAGACAAGGAAAGCAAGCTAAAACAGAGTGTTAATAAAAACAGTTTCGTTTAATGTTTGCTTAAGACATTCACCCTTTAAAATTAGTTACTTTTCAGTCCAATCCAACTACCTAAGCATTTTTATAACGTCTCCCTTCAACTCAACCAGAATAACTAGAGAAGCCCGTTTATGCATTTTAATCCTCTCCAAACACATGTTCATACCTTATCTCTCACATTTCATCTAAATTTTGAATAATGCGATGGTGATGTGATGGCAATGGCCAACAATAGCCCTTGTCGATAAGTTGATGAAGAGATGGGAAATCAAGATTTTTCCTCACAGACAAAACGCTTATATCAATTCAAAAAATGCACCATTTCATTTCATTCTAATCATTTCTTGCCCTCCAATGAATGGATACTGATAATGTGGAAATTTGTAAAGTCGCAGTCAAGTCTCACCTAACATACCTATTATTGCATAATATTTCCTTTCCGAGTGTAGTTTGCCGCGATATTGTCAAAACCAATTCAAGCCCATTGGAGAAATAGAAAGGTCATTTATCATCGTTAGCGATGCATGCAAACGAGAACAAAACAATTTCGCGAAAAAGTGAACTCGCGGTTCCTATAATCATGGTGCGCTTGTTTCCCTACTGCGTCCATATCCATCCAATTTTCTTGAAACGATCTGACCTGACAAATATGAATAGTATTAAAGTTTTTTTGAGATTACGGAATACATAAAGCTAAACTTCTAGTATCTGCGGCATGGCAAATAAGAAGAGTAGGTATTCAAGGAGAAAAATGCGGAACGTCTTGTCTAGCTTTCATCATGGACTGGTAACCTTCGTGCAATATTGGCATTTACCAATTTTACTTGCGAAAAATATGCCTCAGTTTCAACTCTCATTTGTCCTAGTCCCCGGAAGATAAGTAAATTGAATCAGTCTATTTGAACAAAGTGTTCTGGAGGCAAATTAGTCTTTTCAACAATTAATTTGACTTACTTGAATTCCTTGAATTGTAACGAAACCCTTTCCTCACCAGCACAAAATCAAGTGAAAATAAACTCAACTTGAAAATTTCCCCGTGATTTTAAGAAATCCTCGTGAAATAGCATTGGCTTCCTTTATACCATAAAATAAAAATGTTCCTAGACATAAAAGCCTGATGTGATAGGTGTACAAAAATAAGCGATGAGTTTCATGCAAAGAAAGGAAACAAAATTCACCTGAAATTTGAATGCATCTGATGTTTAAAATTTTTTTTATACAATGAATTTTTCACCGAGGAGGTATTTTAAATGCTTTTATGGTTCCAAATAAAGTGAAATGAATGTACACTATCTGTTTCTTTTATGGAGGTAACAGGAAAACTTCCCATGTGTGGCTCCAGAGACAGAATAGAATTTGGAGGAAGAGATATGCATCTAAAAGAGGTAAATTGTAAGTTATTTGTCTAAGACAAAGAGTGTTTCGCCCAGCACAATATAGCATTGCATTCGAGTTTGGAAACGCACAATGACATAAAACACACGTTTTTGTTTGTATTCATTAAAATCGAGTCTATGTTTATGTAGTTGGAAGTTTTCGCATAATGGTGCTATCTGCATTTCATAAAGGAACACAAAAGCATTCCAACCGTCTAAAAAGAAAACGCAAACGAATACATTCATAGGTATATTTTTTTCTGCGGAATGGCATTTGCTTTTGCAGAGGAAATGGCATTTTAGAAAGGTTTGGTTTCTACTTCGAGCCAAGCTTCTCTTTTGAAAATGTTAAAATATTTTATGTCCTTCGACAAAAAAAAATCTCCATGCAGAAGAGAAGGAAGAAAGAAGTAATGCGAGCTCATATATAGTGAATCAATGCTGATTGCATAATTTACCATGATATCTAGTGCCAGGAAAAAACACCATTCATGAATGCTGAAAAACAAGCAGAAGGAGGCCTGTAAAGTATACGGGGTAACCTGATAACAGGCAAGTGGCATGGCATGGCAATGTTGTTCTTTCTTCAATGCATGCATGAATGATAGGAATGGGCTTAAATTCCAAATTAGGAAAATATACGTAAACAGTAAGCAGTCAATCTTCTTACCCAGTTGATTGAAGAAGTGCTTCCAGAAATAAATTTCAGATCTAGGAAATCGAATGCCACTGCCACAGATTTTGATTTGATCTTGATCAGGACCAGGATCAGGAGTTGTCCACCCTGGAGCAATAAAGGCGAGAATGGAAGCTTTTTTTCCTTGATGCGGCTGTTTGTGTCTACCTATGTCTCTGGAGGCTTCTTTAAGATTTTCTAACAGAAATCCTGAAAGTTCAAACAAAATTCAATTCTTTACGTGAAATTTAGAATCCTTATTGGCAATACATCACTCTAGTAAGCCGACCTTTAGGAAAATTGAATCCATACAACGCAATATACCTAGAATTAGGATGAGGATCGATTACATAATACATTTATTCATTCATTCATGAGTGAATAGTAATATGTACTAGGTGATTAACCAATTCACAATTCAGCGATAAAGTATTTCCTCCTCTATTCGATAGCAATAACGAAGTGAAAGTAATAATTTTCAAGTATGATTTAGAGCGATGATTGCATAGGAGCAAGATCCTAAATCGCCATAAACCATGCTAAACTTCTGCTCAGCTATAACTACCTCGTTATTATCTAGCAACCTGACTGTAAAAACATGCCAATATAATTTTTGACCCTTGTCAACTTTGTTGCTCATAATATAATGTATTAAGCTGTAATCATTGGGAGAAAAAATGAAACTGCTACGAGTCTTCAAGTTCATTTTTTATATACATATCTCAGGAGGATCGTTAATAGATGTTGAGGACGAAATGGGAGGGAAAATGCGATCCTGATGATGATGATTGAATGCCGAGGTCAACTACCAGTCACAATTGATATGATAGAGAGGGGGTAATTATCGTTTCAAGTGTTTATGCTATCTTAATGAATGCTAAAATATTGCGCTGAAAAATTGCTCATTTGTGATTCGATTTGTTTATTGTGCCGCGAATCAATGCGAATCCTTTTCTTCTCAGAGCTTAGCTAATTCCGAACAAATAAAAGTACCCAAAAATTCGTTCGTGCGATGCATGGAAAACTAAAAATGCGGATGCTTCAACATACCGGAGGATAATTTACGTGATAGATTCTCTCCAAGAAACAGATGCCGCCGCATTCTTCTAAAATATTGAAAGTTTTTTAACAACGATGATAACGATAACGTACACTTAATGATTAAGAAGATAAGACTCAATGTCTGAATCTAGTTTTTTTTTCACGAATCGAATCTCTTGTCAAATGTCAGGGCATTAAAAAATTTTACGGAAAATTGCTCTTATGTCACGGCAGTAATTTTTGCATGAAAGACGCGTTTATTGACATCTAATGGACTGGTGGTGATCAAGGGTGAAGATAAAAGGTCGTTTCTACAACAAAACGGTGTTCAAATCGTAAAAGTTTTTTTCATCAAAGTTTTAATCACAGCGTGCTTTAATTTTTTTGGTAAGCTAATTTAATATACAAAAGCCATTTCGATATTTTCACAATTAGCAATGCCTTAAGGTGTGGTCGATATGGTCAACCAACGTTTCCAGTGAATGAACGTGAAGCGAATGCCACCGTCCCAATTTTTTACGACAACGTAATATAATGGGTTGCTGCTGCTGTATCGACAGATTGTCCTAAAACGTTTTTACGAACATGTTCGTTTTAAAATTCAGGTTATTTTACGATAAATTTAAACCATGAAAATATATAAATCTAATCAGATCGGTGATTGGAAAGATAAAAGCGTTTTAGAGTTAAAAATGAAAAGTAGCAACAAGGAAGCTAAATAAAACAACATTTACTAATGCTTCCTTTTTTCACAATGGCCGTGTCATGAATGGAATAATTTCAGCAGTTATCTGATCTTCTAAAAGAACTTCTGATCAGGGGAAACAAGACTGATGTGATGACTAATCCAGCTCGAGTAGGTAATAAAGTGACCGAATTTTATGATGCAATGTCATTTTGTTATTATCGCATTAGATAAGAAACGGACAATGCTACATTTAAAAACGCCACATGCCCTATTTATTTACGTTTATGCTCTCCCCTTTGAGATGAGAGCCCTGCACCTGATAATCATAAATGGAAACACATACTGTTTATCTAAAAATTGATTTAGGCTGTTACCATTTATAGCATTAAAATAGGAAAAAACCAATCCCGAAATAATTTGCCCGTGGCATTATCCTTGCTTTTAAATGGAATTTCCATCAAATCAAAACGAATTGTGAGAGAAGTCCTCACGTGTCTGTTCAAATCATGTCTTGTCTGCCGTGTAAATGCTTTGACTTTCAAGGTTGCACATATCAAACAAAGAAAGACATGCATCTACATCTACATTGTTTATTTCTTGCCCAGAGGAAACGAAAAAAAAACTCAAATGAGTATCCCAAAATCCATCAATAATTACCTGATTGACGATTCTGCAGTTCAAGAACGATAGATTTCCACCTACGCATTTTTCAAAAGGAATTCCAACACATCGTCATCATCGCCTATTTCTTTAGTTTAGTCAGCCATCATAATCACTACAATATATATACTTTCATTAACACGACAGCCAACTTGCAACTTCCCCCATAAAAATATGACGAATCCAGATATATTTTTACCTCAGGCCATATTTTTATTTTGCAAAATGGGAGAAAAAACTTGAAGCTGACAAATGAATTCTTTAAAGTCGTCTTTTTTTGCCGATTTCCCATTATACATTAAAAGCCCACGCCAAGTAACCATCTCTGACATTCCGTTCCACAGGAAAAGATTCTCATTAAATCAGCTTCAATCAGAAAGTGAAGACGAAACTGTTGAGATGGCTAATATTTTATGAATGAAGACCAAGGACTCATAGGTATTCGCATAAAGATGGTGAAAGGTAAGTAAGGTACACAGGTAGTCATATCCTATGGCAATTAGTAATTTAATGAATACATCCACCTCATTCCCAAAATATGGCAACTTTACATAGGTATCAGATGCACTCAGCATACAAATCACCTTTTCCTTTAAAAATTAATGATGACCATTTGCACCATTATCATTTCATCTGACTGTATTGTATACGGGAACTAAAAACAAAAGCGTCTTGACTAGCCACTAGCCTCAGCCTGCCCATAAGCATAACGCTTCTGACTCCGCTTGTGATATTATCATGATATCATGTAAATGGCTAATTGTTTTCCCTTTTCTATTCAAATTACGCAAAGTGCTTATTACGCGACATTTCAATTTTCAGATTAGAGAAACTGAATCCCCTCCTATTTCATTTCAAATCGGAACCAACCGTCGTAACTCTAACTCAACCGCCTAACTGCCTTGCCTTCTCTAGATGAATGGGCGTTGTTGCAAGTCGCAACTTGATTCATTCAAAAATGGTCAACTAGAACTGAACTGAACTGAAAAACGTCATTTGGGATTAGTACAAAATCTTCATGTAAGAAACGTTGAGTTGAGTATCAATTACACCCAAATAATAGCGTAAGGGAAAATACGGCGATATAAATTGATAAACATATTTATTGACGCCAAAATGTGCTTTACAACAACAAGAGCCACGACCATAAAATCAGAACATTGCATTGCATATCACATCACATCACATCGTCGTCTAATAAGAGAGTGTGAGTAACATTAACCCTAAAAGTAATGGCCGGCAACAGCTAATTTCGACATTGGGGGTTAGTTTAGTTCGAAACCCCTTCCCAAAGTCGTTCTGCAGACAGGGAGATACTTTATATCCATGTTATTTTGACTTCAAATGGCCCACTGTTTTTCATTCAAAAGTTCAAGTTCCTAAGGATTTTTTGACAAGCTACAGCTTTTTTAATCATGCATTCATGTTCAAGAAAAAAATATTATATTCAACATTTTCGCTGCTCAATTACGTCTGCCCTGTCTCCTGCCAAAAAATATGCTCAACAATTCTTGAATTTAAAATTCTGAAGACTTGTGCATGGCGGCATGGCATTTATGCGTAGGAAACACTAGTTTTTTTCTTTTCAATTATGCAACTCTAATGGTTGAAGATGTCCTTCTTGGACAGTTATGTGATGGGAGTTCTCATGAATGAATCTAGATACTCCATTCACCTCAACTTTTTTAATGACATCATCGACTCTCGGGCTCGGCGTCGCGTCGTTCTCGTTCTACTTCATTTGTTTTTTTTTCATGGAATAAAATGGAATGCAAATAGGTACATAAATGTGAGCAATATTTTGCATGGCCAGTGTAGAGTAGTAGTAGTTAGTAGGTATTTACATGCATGTTCAAAGTAAACAGTGGATTTGTTTATGTACTACTGACGTAATACTAGCTATTTGTAGGTCGAATTGGCTGTTGTCGAAACTTTAACTGGTGTGGTGTGGTGGATGAACCGTGATGAACTCAATAAAATACATTACAGAGGGAGAGAGAAAGGGTGACTCAATTCAGTATTAAGAAACTGTCGATACTTTACTTGTCTTGAATTCAGGGTTTTTTGGTGGGTGTTGGATATTGTCATTGTCACCTTCCGTTTCTAAAATGTTTACCCTGCAATTAGCAAGTATGTATATGTATGTACAGGAAAAGATCAATTACTGCTCAAGGCTCAAGGATTATTTTAAATACTCAATTCCACGTGTTTACCACCCTTGTGGCCAGACCATTAAATCAGCACTTAAAAATGCTAATTACAAAATCCATTTATTAGATGGAAAATAGGTATGTATGGAAGATGCAAAGTAGTTTTCAATTTCTTAAAATGGTCACCAATTCATTTAGAAACCCAACCCTATTTCTTAAAATGTTAACTTTGGAGGTATTGCAATTATATATTATGATAAACAATGTGTTTCAAACCAAATTCCAGTTCCATTTCACCGCACTGAAACCGCCATTAAACAAAAGCAACACTATTCGCATTGTGATGCCACATCATGATCATGTTCAGTTTTGGTTTGTGCTCGATAAATATTTTTTATAAATTATTCATCTTTGCTGAGCTTACGCCTGAATAGGGAAAGAAATTGTGGAGACAATGCTTGTAACGGAAGTAAGCTTTTCAAATCTTAATTGTTCAGTCAACATTCAACATTCAAAACGACATGCATAACGGTAGCACATAGCGCTGCTGAAGTAATACGCGAATATTATTATTTTATTTCATGTTCAAAGTTTGATGTTCATACCAAATGCATGCATACTACATATATACTCTAAAATCCATAATAATATTCATTTCTGGATCCACTGCAACTCGTTTACATGAGAATTCTACGCACAGCGATAGCAAATGCACACGGCATGCTTTCATTTTCATTCCCATTCCTACATCCTACAAAAGGAATTTTTTTTCGCGAATAAATAAAATGCATGTTGATAACTTGAGAAACGTATTCATTTTTAGGACCAAAGCGCTTTGTTGTTTTTACCATTTTCAACAAATATTCCCTAAATATTTATTTTAGCATTTTAAGTGCATTTTTCTCCTTCTTTTTGATGGTCTCATCTTCATTGAAATGAAGTAACAACAATATGATCCATATCACTTGTCGAATGGCTCATATTACCGAAGGGCTTCTCCTTGCATCTCCATTTTTGGCAAGGAATACAGAATAACAGATAAAACAATTTAGCAATAGCAATGCAATTTGTTGAATCAACTGCTGCTGCTGCTGCTTCTGCCGTTGCATGAATGAGGTAATAGCCAAATCAGCAATCAAATCAAACCAATAAGAAAACTTCTTAAGATTATCTCATTCCGATTCCAATGTCATCATTACAATATTTATAACTCCGAAAATTGCAGTCAGACAATTATCGACAAGACGGAGGAAAATATAAAAAAATTCTAGCATATTTAAGTCAGACAGGTCATGAATAATTGATGTACAACTACAAAGTAAGAATTCAATTTTCTAGCAACGTAGCAACTACTATTTCATGTAGAGTTACCATTGACTATCGACGAACGACCAGCAATAATCATCACATCATATTATGATGTCATGTGTGAGTCAAGACAAAAAAAATTAGTCATCAACAATCAAGCTGAGATTAGGATTCCGATGATTGGCAATATGGGCATGCTGTCCGGACTTGGAATGGAATGGAACCACGCAAAAATTCATTCGTATCGTAGTCGTAGGAGAATAGATAAGATAAAATATCTCATCTGTCTGTTCATCATGAAAACTGCAACGGGCGAAAATTGATTAAATCAGTCGTCCACAGTCACAATCCACAATCCATCACAAAATGATTGATGCAGAAGTATGAAGTACGAAACCGCTTGAAGCTGCCAACGCGAATGGAATCTTGCTTTTTTGAAAAAAAACCCTTTGCCTAACAAATTTTAAAAAATGCAAATCAAAATCTGCACAAGTGTCAACTTTAGTTAGGTTCCACCCAACAAGAAAATCGCTTACTTTACTCCTATTATTTTATCCAGCAAATCTTTGAATTTCAATGAAATCTAAAATTTGGAATTCAATTCTTTTCTCTAAAAATATTATGCTGATTTTGGACCTTTCCAGATTTGGATGACGCATTCTTCAAAGATTTTTATTTTTGATGAGCAGTAAATAACTCATGGAATCACCACAATCACACACGGTGGTGCTAAAATTAACGATCAAAGGTTTGAATTCCTTTTCTACTCTACACCTCGACCATTATTTTATTCTATTTAATAAAAATGGATGATGTAGCATATTTTTTAAAAGGCGTATGTCTTATTTATTGCTGTTACAAAAAGGTGTTAAATAAGCACAGGGGAGATTTTTTTAAAGAATGCGACTGTGATTGTGATTGCACTTGAACTAAATACTTTAAAAAATCTTGAATATTTTTTTTGAATCCATCATAAAATGAAAAAAGAATCTTCCCGGATAAAAAAGTAGGGCGTTGTACATTCGAGAAGACTGTTGGAGGTGCGGCAATAAAAAAAAGAGTTTAGTTGTAGTTGTAAGCCAAGCCACATACGTCTTTTTTAAGAACCACATAAAGTACAAAATGGAGCATTAAATGTCCAGAGAGTGTTTTGGATAAAAATAGTACATGAATCCATGCTTATCGCATTAAACAACCAGAATGAATGTATGCAATGATATGCAATGCATACAAAGTGCATCTATAATGTCACTGCGAGAATTTTCTTTTGTCCATTTTTTCTCAAGTTGCTGCTGCTGCGCTGCTGCTGCAGCTGCTTGCTCTTCTTCCTTTTCAATTCATTGGAAAGTAGTGCGAGTGGAAGTGGAAGTAATGAAATGACGATGGTTATTAGATTGGATGGAGCTTTTTAAAAGGAAAGTTCTCCCCAAAAAATGTTCTTCCAGACTAGACCTAGATTGAGACTGACTGAGCCAGTGTAAATGTAAGTATGTAATGCAGATGCACATGCAGATTGTGCACATCATCCTTTCCACAAGGACGTGTGCAATATGAGAAACAAACTCTTGAAATGAAAAAAAGGAGAATATAATGTAATTGTGATGATGATGATGAACAACGACCAAAAAAAATTCTTTGAAATGTATGCCGCCAACAATGTACAATGAGGCTATCAAAATAATGGAACGTAACGTAGCGCATTAGATTTTTTTATGGGGAGTCAGTCTTACTTACTTAGTTTGTCCGTAGTCGTGCCGAAGAATAAATCTGCCAGTCATCGAAAGACAAAAATATTAAGCAGGAGGAGGAAGCAAGAAGAAGAGGAGAACTTCTAAAATTAAACACATTTTCTCTTCTTGGAGTGAATTTATGAGATTGTATCTCATTGACTGTGAATGCAAGCGTATAAATATTCTTGTTCAATTTTTTTAGTTTGTTTACTATTTTGATGCATTATTCCATTTCCATTTATTAGAATATGACTATTTACTTAGCTCATAGCCGAAGAAGATAGATAATATGTGAAGAAGCCTCATGCACTTATTTTTATGTAGTTGGTAGAAACATTCATTTCGTGAAACACACATTTGCACGCTCAAGCTGCCCGAGTACGTAAATAAGGTAGTTTCTAGGGGGAATTCCAATTTGCTGGATTTTCACAGGTACTCAACAAAGCATAGGTAATGATTTGTTTAGTGATATGTCATCAAAACACATCACACGATTTTCAATGAAAAAAAAATAAGCGAACAAAGAGGAGACAAATGAGTACCTTTAACAGAAATGAATACGTACATAAATACGCGACCCTCTCTTCAGTTTTCGGACCCTTTTCCTTTCACTTCATGGATTCCAGAGTGCAGAGCAGAGAGCAAGTTAAATTTCTTCTTACAAAGATGTATGTACCTACATGAATGAGTAATTTTAGTCCATCATCAAAAAGCATTACCTATTCATTATAATATTATTGTGTTTTCTCTCTTCATTTTCACCTTTCGGTCGCTGGAGACAATGTGAATAGTGGTGTGATTTATCTTTTATATTTTGTAAATTTCTTATACTTAATTTCATGCTCCTTCAAATTGAAAAATTGACTCCCTTGCTTTAAGAATGACTATGATCAGTGATGTGATGAGCATCACAAACAAACCAAACAGACATGCATGTTTTATTTATATTTACTCTGATAAATTGATAACAATGATTTGATAAGCCACACATCATGCATGCATGCAATGTAATACAATCGGATTATTTACGGAGTTTTGACATAAGGGACTGTTCAAGTATTACGTAACACTCTGGGAGGGGGTGGGGGGTCATGGTCTAGCGTGACA
>JAHZNI010002154.1:0-11291 GCA_027744415.1 Seira ritae | reverse complement strand
ACTCAGTTCCTTCAAGTGAGTTTGATTTTATCTTCACGAAATTATCGTTAATTATTTACCTTATCTGTTATGAAAAGTATGCCATTTTAACTAAAGCATTCTACGATCATTTTTTCAGGAGCAACATAAAAGATCGATTCCCCGTGACACCTGGGTGCTCCTTTTAGGTGAATATATATTTTGATTTTGTCAAATAATTGCTGTATAGTACTTTTTGTCCCCAAAAGTCAACGGTCTTGTTTGGATTAGTTCTGATGATAAATGTCGTATATTTCTGTTTCAGACTTTTGCCAAACCAGGTTATCGAAGTTATCGGAAGTCTCAAATTCGTCTTAATGATTTACAAATTATTATTTTTTAATTCAAAATTCCCTTATAAATACTACCTTGCAATATATTGTAACATTTTTCCAATATGAAAGAGAAGCAAATCATCGTTCTACAATAAAAATTGTACAGGATTAAGCAAAGAAATGTAAAAAGCGTTTGATGTATGTACTATTATATTATACCATGCAACCTTTTAACTTAAATGTACGCTACAAAAGCTCTGAATAATATAGGTAGTTAAGATTTACCCATGCAATGCATTAATTCATTTGAAGTAGGTATGAGTACAGTTAATGTAGACAAATGAAAGAACGTATTCTTCTTGACGATTATATTAGGGTGTCTTCGGACTAATTATTTTACCAAATTAAAATTACAAGTACTTTCGGCATATACAAGAAAAGTGATATTTCCCTTCAACAAAGCGCAAAAGGAAAGCTAGTTTCGTGTTGTTAGGAACATTGGAGAAGTTGCTCATTCATTACGTGTCATTGTCCCTCGTATTTCAAATTGTGTATTTTTTAAGAAAAAATGCGGTGAAATAAAACTTCAAATAGAATATTTTCTTTTCATCAATTTCCTGATTGTTTTTGCATCTCTACCTATGGTAAAAGAGTTAAGTTTCCATAGGGACTTTAATTAGAATATATTTCTTCTATCATATATCATAACGGTTGAGTCAGTATATCTACGTTTTCATAACATTCATGATCATAGCCTAAAATATGAAAATTATAATCAACATTCTGGACTTTATTAATGCGACCATGACAACTTTAGCAAATCAACAATCATTTTGATTTATCGACTTGTAAAGTATGATGATGGAAGTCCAAAAATGTACGTGGCTATATGCGTACTCGGAGCGGAACTAAAAAAAGCATGGTCCTTAATCTGGTGACGATCTCCCTGAAAATATTCCTTCAACTACATTTACATAGTCGACGGGCTTACTTATCGTATCGTACATGTAAGAATTTTGAGCGGGACTGCGTGGACTTTTCACGTTTACATAAATATTTACTTCATTACAAATTACAACTATAACTTATATGCTTCAAATTCGAATGAAACCCATAGTAATAGAAATGGGAGACTTTACCAAAGCAAAGCTAAGGCCCGCTGTTCTGTTCTATTATTCGTGTGCGTAGAACAAGAGCATGAATGCCACAGCTAATAGCAAAACTAGAAAGCAAAGACACGATCATGAACTAGAAATGTTGGTCCACAACCCCGGAGATCTGCCGCTGCTTCTTCCAAAAAAATTTTTACATGCACTAAAATCTGATGAACGCATTATAAGAAGCACACAGCAAGCACAGCTCACTAAATCTACAATTATATAGTACCTACTTACATTAATTTTCATAGCTATTTCATTTCTATTCTACACTTTTTTGTTTACATATTTGGCTGAAGAGTGTTCGAGCCCTGGTTCGAGCCGACCTAAAGTTGTCCAATGTACAGCGAAAGGAACCATGCATGACTTTACGCTTTTTTGCATAATATGTGTTATTTAGTTGTAGTCACTACTCGAGTTGAGTACGCGACGACGACATTAAAACGTAAATGAAGAACAAGAAGGGACGATCTTTATAGAGTTTGTAACAATAACTTTACGACACGACAGACTTCGCTTCGTGGTAAGAAAGGTGGGACCTGGACCAACAGCAGCTTGAGCTCCAAGCACCACCGATCATCCTTGTTACCATTTTTCGCTTGTTGTTCGTGGATTGCAGATGTGGTTTTTGAGTTGAGCTTTGACTGGACTAAAGTTATTTCAATTTCCGAGACCCTAGAATTTTAAAATCAAGCTATTTTCGACATCATCTAACTGAAGAAGGGCTTCTCAGACATCTCTGAGGTAAGTAAGTGAATAAAGAGGATTTAGATTTGATCTTTTCTATTAGTGTTCTTGTTTGATGCAATAAAGAAGTGGGCAATAAATTCTCTCTTTTGAGTATTAAACTGAGTTAGGGCAGGTTTGGTCAGCAGGTATTGCATGTTGATGATATGATAGATCCATTCTAAGGAATAAATTAAACTAAACTATTATTTGCTCATGCATTTCAACGAATCCGAAAAAAATGTTCAGTTGCGCTGAAATATTAAGTTTTAGATTTACATACTTGAATTGTCTTATGTGATCATCAGGTGGATCTACGCAATGGCTTGTCCGATTGGGGAATTGAAGGTGGATTCGAAGGATCCCCGAATCAACTACAACCAGATTCCGGGAGAGGAAGTCATGACTTGCCCGTACAACTTCGCCCATGCCGTCCGGTAAGTGAAGTCCTTAATTTCGTAATGAAGGTTTTTATCATTTGCATATATTAGCATAGTATAGTAACTTAGTAACAGTATATTATATAAGCTTCAATAAATCATTTCAGGCCGATTAGATTTGCTAAGCATGTCCTCAACTGTCACCGTATGCATTGTGAAAGCCAAAAGAAGTTGGGACAGGATCCGATGTTTGCAATTTGCCGTTACGATCGCAGCCACCACGTCAGGAAGGAGGAACTGGCGTTTCACGAATCTGAGTGCTCTGCTCGTCCAAAGGAAGAGGATTTCAGTAATTGAATTACTAAATACCATAATCATGTAGGATTATAGATTGAAGTTAACTTGTACTACTACAGATATTTTAATGCATTTTGTAGATCCCGGCCCTCCAGAGGATGACGAAGAAGAACAGGGTGCTTGTGGTGGCATCAGGATCAAGTTGCAAAAGCCTCCGGAAGTGGATAAAGCAGTCATAGAATCTAATTTCCAGGAAGAGGACTGGGAATCCGAGCCGGTGTACGACAAAACCTTTGATCCGGACAAGAAAATTTTAGAGTGTCGCAAAGCTGGATATAATGTCATTCAGTAAGATAACATAATGAATATTATCTAAAGGTAACGTGATTAGCTGCATCAAACCATTTGATTTTGAAAACACACTTATTCTATATTATAGGGCCCACAAGGTTGTTGGGTTGAGCAAGTCGGAGAAGAAGGAATTTTACAAGGCTGATGCTGAGGTCATGAAAGACTTCGGAAAGCTGGCTTACGTCAACCGCTTGAAGGAACGTTGCCTTGGACGCCGTAGTTCTGCATCCTCTTCCCATTCTGCATACTCTTCTAGCGCAGAGAGTTGGGATGATTCCGACCAACAGTAGTTTGATAAACTAAAGGTGTTCTACTGTGTAAGTGAACGAAGACAAAATGATCGAAGGATGATGTTTAGTTGAGTGTGGATTTCTGAATTTTTCGTGTACACTGACTTGAAGAAAGACAATGTAATTATAATGTTTCCGTTTAAAATAATTTTAATGATTCATTTTATTTTTATCTTTGATGTTTATTCATTCCATATTTCTTCAAAAGCAAGTGATAATAATAATGGATAACCTTAAATCCAATTAATAACGTTAATTAGGATTCATACATTTATGGTTTAATCAGAGTTCCTATTACTGATATAAAATGTTGTTAAAGAGTCCATGATTTTCATAGAAATGAAAAACTGATGAATTTGCAACTTTGAGAATAAAAAGACATCTATTAATATGTAATCTCTTGATGCCCCTAGCATGAGTATTGGTTATTACTTACGTCATTATATGTATGTTGCATGCCTTCGTTTCGCATTAAAACGCATTACTCATCTCCTTCCCTTTTTTATACATTTTCAGAAAAACGGTTATCACTTACCATATATTATGCGCATGTAATATTGTGAAATCTAAAAGTCTGTCGTCGTGTCGTCCATCAAGGAACAAATATATATAGAACATGAGAACAGCTAAAAAATAACTTGCACAAACGACATGATAGGATTGTGAAATCAGGACGTTCTACTTTCATATATAGTGCTTTCACTTCCGGTACAGCAAACGTTGAACTCATCTATTGTCTATGGAGAAAGTACGTTATTAAATAGAAATGTTTCAATAACACTGATGTCATCATAGAACATCTTTTCTGGAAAGATTTTATTTTGTAACAAAGGAAATCGGTCTCACTTTCTTCAGGAAATAAAATACCTGATAATACATAATAATAATAATACATAGTATAATAATAATAATACCGATAATAATACATTTTAGCAAAATTAGATAAAGTGGCCAATGGCCAAGGGTGCGTAAGTCATGCCACGCACGAAAGCATCTCTTATATTTACATCAAATTGTTGTCAAAAATGATGGCCCACATTTGATTGCATAATTTCTTTTAACGTGAGTGATTCATAATCGCGGAAGAAGTGAATCGATTCTATTGGACGAAAATATACTTCCTCCTACAAAATATTGAAGAGGAATTGGGCGTTTTTGATGACAATAGCGTATTTTACGAGAACGATATGTGTCAAATCACGGACATAATCCTTCTCTTCCGTCATGACTCTGAAATTGTTATTAGTACATCAGTATATATAAATGCTTCCAATCTTTGATTCCCCATCATTCGCATGGCTGCTGGAGTCTTCAACGAAGCAACTTTGATTAGAAGCAACTATAATTCAGTTCTCAAACTTTAGCAGTGAAAGCGAAACTTTCTCTTATCTAAAAAAGTTACACATTACCTGTAAAAATGACTGAGAGATCCTACAAGCTCATCTACTACGACATTCGAGGTCTTGCAGAGCCCATTAGGTGGATGTTTCGAATTGCTAACGTTGATTTCGAAGACATTCGCATTCCCTTGGATAACTGGGAGAACGAGCGGGAAAGTAAGTCCTTAAACTTAACTTTCTCCTTGAACCTAAAGATTCTGATTATTTTTTTGAGCTTGCCTGACTTTCGCCAATATTAATGCTGAGTAATTTTTATTTTAATTTGTTTTTTGATTTTTAATACTTCTGAAATAGAATTTAACAAACATGTTGGACAACTCCCAATCCTTTGTATTGACGGGAACACGGAACTTAGCCAAGCCCATTCAATAATGAGATACGTGGCGAAGCAGCTTGGTTTCGATGGAGACACTGAAATGGACGCTATCCGTTGCGATGAAGTCGTCGAATTATTGTATGACCTTCGTATTAGTAAGTCTAGATTTCTACCGCGTTAACTTCAAAATTTCATATTTACGAATTAGTGAATCTTCGATTACCCCATGGGCACTACTAAATGCCAATGTCTTTGCTAGGTGCCGTGGGTCACAAACAATTTTTCACTTCAAAAACGCCTGACATCGTGAGACATACAGTGTTCCGTGATTTACAACAAGGGACGAATCTGTCAAAGAAAGTGCTCATGAAGAAACTCTTGCTTACTCAGGACTTTCCAAAGTATCTCCAAAAGTTGGACTCATTCCTGCAACAGTCTGGAGGTCCTTTCTTAACGGGAACCAAAATGACGTACGCAGACTTGGCATTCGCAAATTTTATTGACATTTGCGAGGGAAACATCAATCCAGATCTACTGGACAACTACCCTGAGCTTCAAAACATTGTGGAAGAAGTTTTTGAGGTTCCCGAGATAAAGGAATGGATGGAACTTACTCAGAAATTGACATCAGACAATGATGAGCTCGATGCTACCGATGGGGCTTAAAAATTCTAACAGTTTGTGGGGCTGGGGCTACTCTAGTTATATTCACAGATAGCTATGTTGGGGCACCGTGATTCGTTTATAAAATTCCTTTTTCACTCTTCTTGTATTTCGCTTTGTTGAGTAAGCGTTTGTATTGTATGTATTCCTTAAATACCAATAATAATCGATCATACTTATTAATTTGCCAATAATGTTTTGTCATATCATACCTTTCAGTTGTTAGTTTATCGAATGAATAAACTATTATCTTTGAGTTTGCATGCATCAATTCGTCTCATTTCATTCGACTATGAAAATAGCCGAAAGGAAATTGCTAGCTTTTAAATTGCATATCCAACCAATATTTTACGAGAGCTGAAGGATCTTCATTTAGAATTACTTTTGTGAAAGAGTGTACATTTTTACACAATTTTGATCTTTGTTCTTGGCCAAAAGTGCATAGTTTTTATTACAATCGCTCTAGATGTACTATGTACTGAGAAATTCATTTGAGCAAACTCTTTCTAAAAATAAAATAGGAAAGCCGCTCAATTTGCAATTTTTTTGCTTCCTCGAAACATTACAATTATCCCTCAAACGTATTTTGCGGATGTTGATATCTGCGGAACAAGAGCTTGTATGAAAACTTAGTTCTTTCCAACATGCTCTAGAGCCAGCTAACTTCCAAAATGATACGATCACTGGGAGATTCAGTATGAGTATGAAAAAACGTAAATGCGCTTAGGAACCCGTTCGAAAGCAATCCCACTCATTTCTTCTAGCATGAAGGTTTCTCCGTTTTTTACAAATCACTCCGGTGCGTCTTCTAGAGTCTAGTCTAGTCAAGGGATAAGAATGTCTCTTACATCGCAAAGTTGTAACAACTGTGTTAGTAGTGAAATGGTTTTAGAGGAGCTTGTGATAAATAGGATATTATATTTTTGCAAGTATGTCGACGCGCTGTTAATTGAAAGAACTTCTTTATGTATTGCAAATCTTGTGAAAGCTGCCGTGGTTCCTTGTATAGGTCCCACGCAGCCGGTCTTGTATCTACTAGCTCTCTTCTCTACTGAATTAAAATTAGGTCAACCCACCACCACCATCTCATCCAAATCAAAGGTTTTATATATATGGAACAACAATAATTAATATTTTTTTATTATGTGAATTTCACAGAGGGAAAGGAAAAGGAAGATAATTAGAATTTTTCAAATTACGCTGAGCGAGAATACTTTCTGAAAACAATGGTTAAAGAAAGGACAATAGTGATAGGCTTCTTGGCCGTAATAGTGGTCCTTGCCCTTATATTCCTTCTCGTAAAAATTGCTGGCCATGACGACCCTCTGGATTGGGAAGGGTCAGGCTCTGGATCAGGATCAGGAGATGATTCCGACGAAACCACCAAGAATCCAAAATGCCAAGACTCGTCGGAAGAAGTTTCTACCACTGCATCGCCAGACAGCGATTAAGGTCAGTAGGACATAAGGGAGAAATATGATATTTTAACAAACTTTTTTTACTGATTTTATAATTCAGCTAATTTTTTTAACAGATTTCCGTATCTTCCGCAAAAGATCACTTTTTCCATTTGTTTATAAAATTCTTCCTTTCTACTACTATGAAACCTCAGATACAGTAATTTTTGTCTCAAGATTAACATATTTTCCAGAAGTAAGGACTCCCTCGTGATTTCCGTATAGCAGCTTTAAAAATGCCGATAGCAAATGCTCAAAATGTCAGTTTTTGGTATTAAAAATAATGAAAAAGTTTGAAGCAAACCATTGAATGACAGCGTTGAACGTTGTCTACGTTTCGGTAAATCATTATGTTCGCCCCATCCAGTTTTTACAAAATGACCATACGAAAATGTTAGATGTTAGAAAGTCTGTAAAATAATACGATGTTTGTTCTTGTTCGTGCCTACAGCGCAGATTAAATTTAAAGGTAATACTAACCGTACAGGAACTCCTTTTTACATCATTATTATGTGTTCAAAAATCTGGATTGAAAGCTTTAGGAATTAATATATAAGAAGTTTCACAATTGGAAAATTAATATATTGTGCAATAAATTAGGCATTGAAAATTAATCTCAAAATTATAGAACGTTCACTATAATGGAATCGCGTGCGCACAGGTTAAATTAGTGATGTAATTTGATTGCAAAACCTTAATATAATTAGATTGTATTTTATTCAGAATATGCACTTATGTATAATATAATACCGAAAAATTGTGGAGATTTTTATGACTATAGAGTAAGAATAAAGGAATTTTGTAATAAACTAGACTGTCGACAAGATTTTCTTTTTTCTGCCGACGTTTTTCCATTTTCGCATGAGTGAAACCAGTGAAAGTAGAAGTGAAAATTAAATGTCAGTTCAAGCAGGATCCGTTAAATGTTGTATGTGCCCATTCAAATAAAGGTATATTTGATTGATGGTATATCGTTATATTAGAAAAATCTCACTTCTAGAATGGCTTTGAAGTGGTAAATACGCTGATCAATCAGAGTATTACTGCAAGCATTGGTGCATTGCATAAATATTATTCATACGCAATCACGAGTACTAGAGGTACAAATAAAACTTACTAACAAACAGGTACTAGAGGTTTGTCAATGGGAATGAGAACTTCGATTAATTTTCATCTACTTTCTTTGATGAAGTCTTGAAACAGCAAACTAAGGAAAAATCTAATTTGGGGCATTGTGAGATGTTAATTGCGTTCACATTATATGCGTAGCAAATCTAAGGAAACCAACCTAAAGCTAAAATATATTTTGGGATCTCACTGTGATGAAGATCCTTCATGTATACAGGTTATTCTCGACAAAATAAAAAATTTAGCAGGTATACTTATTATATGTAGGATTTAATTATTAAAATAGGTACTACTTCTTGGTATTTATTACCATATTGCCGATTTACAATATCACAAAACTGAGAAACACGTTCTATAAGTGGTTTAATCTTTATGTTATATTTAACATGCTACCAATGTGACAAGTTACAGTTGTATTTTTAATGGCAGCAAAGCGTTTTTCCAACTGTCTCGTCCACAGCGGTATAAATAGCTTTAAACAGAGAGGACAAGGTCCTTCGGAAATATTATTTTGGTTTTGTGTTGTGGAAATCCATCAACTTATGAATGGGATTTTCTATTCAAATCAATGATGAATCATGATGAATGATTTAAAAAACCTTTCCCCAAGTTTGTCGTAATATTACATACATTTTGTAGCTTTTTTAGTCATTGAGGGATATTCATAGGACCTTAATTAATGATGTCTAGGGTATAGCCCCGCCTTCTTCCATGTAAATTAAATATGGTTGCCTTTACTTATAGATCATAAGTTTTGATTCGTCTTTCTGCAAGGATTGTAAAGAGCGAAGATCGGGGATTAAAATTTGATTATAATTACAGAGCTCATAGTATGAGTTCTTTCAATTTGAACAAGAATCTACTTTTTTCAATTTGTATTAGCTAGCATGAAGCAATATGCACACACGTAACATTTCCTCAAAAATTCAAATGAACTTGAAGAAAAATCATCATTGAAGATTTTAAAGACTTTTTGCAAGCAACTTTTGCAAAGCACGTAGGTAAGGTTCACGTCGGAGTTCCGTTGCATGCGCGTGATGTGACATGGAATATGGAACAAGAATGACAATGAACGAAAAGTTACGCAACCTAAATTATCTCATGCCTACTAGACCAAATTATATGTATAATGCAAAGTATGCAAACATGTTGCTGCAAAAAAATATAGTGTGTACACATTATTTACACAATTCGTTATGTTGCCCCTGTTACCGTCATGTCACTGTTCAATTTTTCATATCCTTGACGACAAGTTGTTTCTTATCAAGTACATGCACATGTAGTTTTCTCCATAATGATTAGTATGTATCCATGGTTTCCTTAGAAAAGTAACCGAGAAATGAAAGTGGAAGGCGGAATAATGGAAAAAGAACGTATGATGGAAATGGAGCCACAGATTCAAATACGTACTAAAGTACTAGCTTTGCCAGTAGTACTAAATTACTGCTAACTACATCATGGGAACTAGTTAAAATTCATCCTACAGATCACGTTGCGCTTCCTCTGATCTGATGTAACGTGCTTAATATAATGCGCCATGCATGCTTGTTTTGCAAGCTCTGCAAGCGAGGATCGCAAAAAGGAGATTCAAGCAAAATGTATTAGTTCGATAATTCAGCTAAAAAGTATTAGATTACTTACTATATAGTGCATAATATAGTGGTTAACGGCCAATTTACTAATTACATATAAATTATTTATAAACACGTCTTCAGTCGTTTGCTAACATTAGCCATTCAAACGGGGAAATCGGAGATTTTATGAATATATCAACAACCAATTAGTCCTAAGCACTTATTTCCATTATTAATCCGTAATCCATATCTACTCTGCTATCTTCTTATGAATCTTTTGCCACCGCATTGGTATCGTAGATTGCATATTGTGTGTTTAATAATATACAAACGGGGTGGATGGATGGATCGAATTTTATCTATGAAACCCAAAGTTCGTGCAAATAAAAATGCAAAATCCCATTCCTTGTTTGCTAATAATGCTAATTAGAATTAGAAGTTATCATATTTGCCTTTAAAGTCTTTCCGTTACTACAGATCCGGATTAAAAAGTTCACATGAGTCTTCATGACATGACTTTTATTTCATATCCATTTTCATATCATTCAAAATGTATAAGTATAACCGTGTTTCTCAAAATTAATTATTCATGATTTCTCAGGCTTATAATTTCTGGCTCGAAATAACCAAGAATTCCTCAGCTTTCCAGGTAATTTTATAAGGACAATTTTTCGGCATCGACCACTCTTTACCTGTCTTCGACTCCATCAACCTTAAAATGCAAATATATTATGTTGGTAGCAAAACAAAAGTGGACAATCTTGTTAACGTAAATAAATGCATATATTATACATAAATCTTTTTAAAAACTCATGTCATGACTCAATTCCCAGTCCATGACGAGTCCAATCAAGTCTTTTTTACGAGAGAAGAGCTGAACACACAAAACCCCATCCATACTCCACGCGAGTTCTCCTCTTGTCTTTGTCGTGCTTTGTTGGGAGGAACATCTTCAAAAACCTTGTGAAAACATACATATTATATCAAATACCAAATAGCAACATAATAGGTATAAATGCTATAACCATCTATAACTAAACTAAACTGCAAGGTCCTAATGCAACTACAACTCAATAAAAAACCAGCTTTAGCCAGAGCCTGGGACCAAAAGTTGAAAACTTCTACGGACCAGAGAACATAACAAAAAATCATAATACATAATATGTACCACCATAATAACTTACAAAACATTTCCAGGAGCAAAAACAAAACAAAAATCTCACTAGAGGAGTTATAAAAGTTATAGCGAAGGCGAAGAG
>JAHZNI010002153.1:0-10804 GCA_027744415.1 Seira ritae | reverse complement strand
CGATAAGAACAAGGTCCATCTCTACGACCTGTACATTTAAGAGTTGGTAAGGAGTGGATTCCAGGGAGGTTAATGGCGACGCCATATTTTGATGGAGGGAGGATTTATTGCTTTGCTCCGTCAAAAATTGAAGTGACTGCTAATGTGAATTATGAGAACAGGGACAATGTGCAGGTACGTGTGTGCAAAGATTTTTTTAATCAATTTCAACGCAACATATAAATTAAAAATTGAATGAAAAGGTCCTAGTCATTCCTGACGAGTGGGTAAGTTGGGTTCCATTTTCAGAGAAGAGCAAACTTTCAGACCAGTTTATTGACGCTGAAATGGACGCTACTCCTTGTCGGGCTTACATGGAATTTGGTGTGATGCTTGGCGTGTTTAAGAAAAATTCGCGGAAATGCGTTTATACTCATCGTAAGTATTAAAACGATCATAAACTATTCAAATAACTTATACTGATTTAAAATCTTGTTGTAGGTGGTATCCACGAACAAGGAAAGGATATTGAAGGACTTCAGTTGAACGTGTTGGGTGGCTTGACCCAAGAAGAACGCTGGATTTCCGACATGTATCATGGCAACAATGCAAATCATGAGACAAACCCACCAGATTGGTCGAGTTAAATCAAGGGTGTGTTAAGGTCATTTTGCTAAGGTGCAGAAAGCGGTAATCGAGTGACTTTTAGAATTATTAAGGAGGAAATTTTAAATCTTTAAATTCATAATTTGATATTCTTCTGGAGCAATAATGAATCAATAAAAATTAAATATTAATGGCATTTTAATTAATTTTAATTAAAAATTAAGGAATTTAATTAAAGTGGTGTTTCTCATTTGGTAGCTTCTTTCTTGAAATAATTGCATGAGATCTATCAAAACCAATGATGTCTTGATGTAATTGCCATGTAACAACGATATTTTGGTGGTAGGTTATAATCCGGAATTTCCAGCACGCTGGAAGCAAATTTATTCTGGATTGTACTTTTCGAAATACATCCAGCTTTCTGTAGCTACGCACTTCTAACTAAATTTTGAAACAGTGTGTGAATTTTTTTATGATTTACAATTGCCGCTCCTGGAATTCGAAACTGGATACATTAGCAGGAATTATGCAAATGAGCTGCTTACATATAATTGTCCAATCTTGTCCCCCTCAAATTTGGAAAATATATATGGCACAATGATGAGTTAAACTCAATTTATTATTTCACCACAAAAATAAGAATTTTAGTCATTTAGGTATTTGTTTTTAAAAGAACCAAGCAAGTTCCAAGCAAGCACTTCTACATCATTTCTTTGACGTTTTGCTCCTTCTGAAAAAAATCAAACTTCTTATGGCTTTTAATTGCTTCCTATGTATTTCAATATTCATCTTACGCCAATTATATGAGCATTCCCCAGTTCTGCGGTTAAAAGTGCCTATGAAAACCCCACTTGCTGTTTTGGCTCGGCATACGCCCGTCTCTTTCCCAGCGTAAAACAAGTTTTGTAGTAGCGGACAGGTGCTATCGTATTCCACACATGTTGGGATCCAACTCAACCTTGATCTGGGGCCTTGCAACGTTGGAACCTGTTCCGGAATAACTATAATTACTTTTTCCAATTTACTATGTACGACATGTGCTTAATTATCATCACACCGTTATCACTGCGCTGGACTGCAACCCCACCCTGTACCCCATCAACTCGTCACAGTCATCACCACCACCACAATCGCCCTTCTCCGACACGAAAACGCAGCCAACACATCCGTCACTGTTGGATAATCTACCCACGCGCTCTTTGCCACGATGCATGACCCTGCAAACGTAATTGTGGAGGAACGCCGTACCGTAGGCGTATGCTTCTGCGCCATAAACGGGCATGCGGGCTATAACTGCCAGGTCCATTGAGAGCGGTTTCCACTATTTTTCTATTGGGTCGACTGAAATGGCTGAGGAATAAATTGCAATTTAAAACTGAAATATTTAAATTGATTTGAAATAAAATTTTGATTATTAGTGAACTTTATACCGTGACAAGTCGACATGACCAAACATACTAATATTAGAGACATGGCGTTGTTGTTTTGGTTTACGGACTAAATATATGATGCGTCAAGCTGGCTAAAAATTTTTTTGTGTGCATGCAACGTTTATCCTTACTGCAATATTCACGTCAATAAAGCGATTAAAAGCATATAAAATTTAAGCATTCATTATTGATATTAAATTGGCATAATTACTAATGACTGATGCTGTAATGTTTTTCATGCGTTTTTTTAGCATGATATGCTCTGCATACAAATACATAGGGTTGACATTTTCGATTTGCATTCAAATTAGGATATTTTGAACCTGCTGCTGCTGGTTTGAGGTTGTAGAGTCATCAACAAATCAGTCGCATTTTTTTGATTGATTGATACATTTACCACTGTCTCATTTAGAGAGTCTCTTAATTCGTAGTTGTCATTACACATGCAAAAACTTAATCATTTTAATTAGTATTAAATAATAAGTATTAATAATGTTAGTAATTGCATTTAATAATAATTATTATTAAATTCTCATTCATCGTTTTAGTCTAGAAACAAAAATAATATAATTATTAATACAATGACCAATAAAGCAATCGATATTGTAAATATCGAAATTTTAAAACATATAGTTTCAATACATTTTTCCATACATTATTTTAATTGCATATTCGAGCGCGTGCGAGTAAGTAGCGTTCAATGATCTCTGTCTTTATCCTGACAGCACACTTCCTTTTTTAGAAGTTTTCTCCTATGCAAAAAAAACTTGTCTTGTCTGCAAAAAAATATCGCCTGGGCCATGGACCATGTCTCATGAAATAAGAGAAATGTGATGTGATGCGATGCATGCAGAAAAAGTGAAAAACCAGACCATGTAGAGTAGACCAGAGACGGGCAGCGGCAGCAGCAGCATCACAGCTTTAAAAAACGAATCTTTACTTTCAGTTTCTAAATAGAATGATTCGTTTTTTCAGAGATGTTTCAAGGTCAAGTCTGTCTCTGTGAATGACTGCGAGCAACCCATCAATTTCGACAGCACGTTCTAGCAGACCATAAAAATAATAATATAAGATTAAATGTGTCCTTTCAACTCTCAACATGTCATTATTTAGGATTATGATGATCATTATGAAACGGGACATGATGCCTTAAACTATAGGCACCTGTTATATGTGGTATGCCAAGTCGGATGCTGGAGAAGAATCTGCTTTAAAACGAACTTTGAAAATTTAAAGACAAGTTAAGACGATAGATAAGTTAGTATGTGAATAAGTCGACAAGTGATCATTATTTAAGGCAAGACTTTCATTTACTAGCCACCTGACAATGGAACACTATGATTAAAGCAAATCTTCACCTTCATGGAGACCTTCCAAGGGTAAACTGGGCGTTCGGGCTGTTATGCAGACCAGCCTTTACTGTTCGATGGGATCCTTTTCTCATTTGGTTTCAAGATTTCAAATTTCGGCTGGTTGTAAAATTAAGGACCTATGCACTTTTAGGATTCCTGACAAATTAAAAGTTCAAGTACCTTATTTGCTGTCAATGTATTATGTCAACGTGATAGCTTGCTCTTGTGATAAAGTACATGCATATTAACCTATGCTCATGCAGGTCTGAAAAAGTGACATGGATTTTAAAAGTGAAACATTACACAATTTCCTATTGAACTTCACAATATGACACCCAAAAAAAAGACAAAAAACCAACGAAGCTCCTCAATCTTCTTTCCAAATAAATTGTTTTTATTAATAATTTCAGTCATCCAAAAAAACACATTCACACACACGCGCACGCAGTAATGATTTTTTTCTTCTCTTACGCGAGGAATTTCCCTCATTTTTCAGCTTCGTCAGAAAAAAAGCTTTATTATTGAACAATAAATTAAATTCCCCCGAAAAAAATATATCGTTTATATTACAAATTAAACGGACAAGTTAAACCTAGAAAAAAAGTAGTAGCTCTACAAAACAGCACCTAAAAAACAATGTTTTTTTCTCTACAAAAAATTCTGTTTGGAATAATGGAAATTACAACTAAAAATACAATATAACATTTTGTGAAATCACTACTTTCGTAGGTATATAAGTACTATATAAAGTTTTTCCTTTGTGCAAATAATAATAATAATAATAAAATTGTCAGATTGGATTAAATTGGTTTGTTGCGCACACGAGAGTTTTTATATCATATTATATTTTTTTGGTTATTAAATTTTGCTATCAATTTTTTCAGCTGCTGATCAATTCAGATATTTTTGACATATCTATGTACTTTTTAGTGATGTATTTTTTCCCAATGTGATGTTTCAATTTTTGTTGATGCTGGAATTATATCTTTGCTGGAGTTTTATCGCACCCAGGACTACTTTCTTGATGAGTTCTGCAAAACAAATAACGAAACGATTGATTTAAATACAATTCCACATGAATTTGAAAGCGAAGCCACATCGACCACCACCGATATTAACACTGAAAGCATCTACGAGTTTTAGTGTAGGAAAGCTTCAAAGCAAGGTTCTTAAATCGAGCAAAAACTGAAGCAATTTCCTTTTAACCCCAAAAAAAGTAAAATAAAAATGTACCTTTGTAATTCCTCACACACTAAATAATAATAATTTATAAATAAAACGAACAAAAGTTGAACAAAAGTTCATTTGAACTAAAATGAAAAGTAGAAAATGAAACTCCTGCAAAAACCCCCCACACACAAACACACGAACTCCTTTTTTTCAGCTGAGAAGCTTGCTGAAGAACTGGAATAAAAATATGTAAGAGATCATAGTAAAAAAATCATAATTAAAAAATTCATGCATGATGGAGTAAATCAAGGTGGAAATATAATCATGCAAAAAAAACATTTAGAGTTAGGAATCCATAAAAGTTATACCTTCTTCTTTTTCTTCTCTTTCCCAACAGAGCCAGGACTCGACGTAGAGGGATTAGGACTGGGTGGAGCCTGAGCAGTAGTAGAACTTGAGTTGACGTTGGGCGACACGGGAGGCGACAACTGCTGTTGCTTGTTGCTATTAACTGAGCTATTACTACTAATAGTACAGGAGGACTGTATTTTTTGCGTTTATTTTTTTTTGTAGCGGCAGGGGTTGTGATCACACAAGCGAGAATTATTTTTTTAGCAGCAGCACCAGCATAAAAATGTACAATATAAATAAATATATATTTAATTATGTAGGGTTAAAATGGTTTGTGGGTTAAACAAAACGACATTCCAACGCAAAAATAAATTAGTTTGGATATGGTTTAGGATTAAGAATTGAATGAGATTACAACACTTACGTCATCGTTGACGCTCGTCGACCCGTTTGTGTAGGGTTCTTGCGTCGTCGAGGCTGCAGGTTGCGCGTTACTCTCTAGCTTGGCTAAAGCGATGGATAGTTGCTCACATTTCGATTTTACCGACTCGAGCTCGGATTTGAGCGAATCGTTTGACTAGGAAATAGATCACACCAAGGTTAAGAAAATAAAGTTATTTTTGGAATGACTTAATTTAATGAATGATTTAACTCACCTTCTTTAACTGTTCGACTTCGGAACTAGTAGCGCTAGAGTTCCCAAGCCTCTCCTCCAACTCGTTGACCTTACTTTCAAGTATCAGCTTCTCCTGCTCAAGCTCCTTCAGCTCATTGTTGGCTGAGCGCAGCCTCTCAATCTCCTTGTCCTTGTCGGCTGTCTGCGACACCCATTTGGCTTCTTCGGCATTTATACTGGCCTAGAATGAAGAAATAAAATACATGTAAAAATATTTCTTTCTAAGCCTTTGTGTACACCAATTCGATATAAAATTAAAAGTGCATAAAAATGATTGCTTACCTGCAAAGTACTCAATAAATTCTCAGTCTGCTTCAGCATGCCCTGGTAGTGCACAACCTCGTCCTCGAGCTTGCTACTCTTCTGCTTCAAGTCCTCCACTTCCTTAGGGTCCGCCTGCGGGACCTGTGGCTCTGGAGGAGGAGCATTCTTTAAAGCAGTTACTTTCTCCTGCACTCGCCTGAGTACATTTATCAACCAGTCTTCTGTGGACTATTGCAGAACAAATACAATTAAAATAGGTTCAAAACTTCATTTCATATTAAAAATACTGAAAGCCAGCCTCACCAAATCAGCGCTATCTCCGAGGATCTGATTAATGACCCCACTAGCTTGCTGCTTAATATTCTCCTGCTGCTTCACCAATTTCTCACTAGCCTCGATTTTCCCTTGCAGCGATTGCTCGGTGACTTGCAGCGACTCTAACAATTTCTGATTCTTGTGCCGCAACTCGTCGTTCTTGACCTTCCTCTCGTCAACCTCCTTCTTCAACTCCTCAACCTGACCCCTCAAAACTTTGGCAGCTTGCACCTCCCCTTCCAAGTCCTTCCTCAGCCCATCAACCTCCTGCTTGACATCCCCGTTCAATTTACTTCCTTCATTCTTCACCCTCTCGTTTTCCTTCTCCAACTCCTCGATCCTCTTATCTTTGGCCTTCAACTGATCTTCCAACCCACCAACAGTCCCTTTCAACTCGTTCACCAGGTTCCTCAACGACACTTCACTCTTGCGTAACTCTTCATACTTCTTGTTGATCTCATCAGCCCCCTTTGCGCTGGACTCGACCACATTCAACTGATTTCGGAGTTCACGGTTCTCGTTCTCGCAGGTCGTCAGCGTTGCTTTGAGTGCGGCGAGTTCTTGAAGCAGTCCTCCTTCTCGTTCTTGTAATTTCCTGAAATCGTTAGTGCGGAGTATTTCGTCGTTCTTCTTTCGTTCCTCCATCACGCGGACGTGTTCTTGGAGGCTACGTTAACTGGTTGCTCATTTCTTGATTTGACGCGAATGCGTTCTTCAGTTGGTTTTCTAGATGGCCACATTGAGTTTTCAGTGCTCCGGATTCTCGTTCTAGTGTGTCTGCCTTCGAGCGGACTGTTTGCTCTGCTTCTCTGTTGAATTCAATGAAATTGAATGCTTTATAGAAGGTGCATAATAAGGCGATAAAAAATTGTACGTGAGATTTAGTCTTTTGAGTTAATTCACTTTTACCGACTTGATTGAACAATCAAAATAAAAAGCTACGTTAATTGACTCACAAGTGAATGAAATAACTAAAAATGCATTGATTGAATAACCTGTAATTCCTGTAATCTGCCTTCATGGCTTCATACTCCCCCTGAACATCCTTAAACTGGATCTGCATCCGATGCAACTGCCTCTGCAACTCCTGCTTCTCACTCATCCCGATATCCCCAACCTGCTTCAACCTCAACTGCAGATTCTGCAACTCTGTAACTTTCCCTTGAACCTGCTCTTCCAACGTCCTCCTAACTCCAGCCCACTTGTTCTTCTCGGTGGAAAATTCATTCCTCAACTCCTTCAATTTAGCTTGCAAAGTACTCACAGTGGCCTGCTCCTCAGCAATCATCTTGTCCTTCAACTCCAACTGCTTCTTCAATCCACCGACACTGTCCCCTTTGTTGCCCTTGTTAATCCACTCGTTATCGCCAGCATGTTGCTTGTTCAGTAACACGTCGATAAGCTGCTGGATCTCGCTGCTTGTCAGGGCCAGCCTATCAATGACCTTCTCGATCTTCCCGGCTGTCATCGTGTCGTCGTCTTGTGACTTTTTCTGCTTGCTTCTTGACCTCTTCGACACTTGTGGACTGTCCGTGGTTGTTTGTTGCTCGTCCACTGGAGTGTTTGACCCGCTTGGGGGTGCATTGCCCAACCTAGGGCTGTCGGGTGTGCTCAGTTGGAGTTCGCTGTTGCTTTTCTTCAGCTCGCAGTCGTCCTTCGGGACGATCTGGTCAAAATGGTTTGCCGGTTCTGTTTGCTCTTTCGTGGAGGTTGGAGCTACTTCGTCCTTGTTTAGCAAGATTGATTTTATGATCGAGTCACGGCGGACGCTTGTCACGCTCGAGCGGCGGGACTGAGTCCGTGGGGGCTGCAGAATGGACAAGTAATTCAATTAAATCAACCATACCGTGGCTGGGCATTCAAACAATATTTTAAAAAACAAACCACCCATCAATAATCAATATCAACTTACCCCCAAACTCCCTTGCTGCTGCTGAACCTCGTCATCAACCTCATCATCCTCGTCAAGAATCTCAGGCTCGTCCACAATCTCAACATGACTCCTCTTCGCATGTTGCTGCTCACTCTTGGAGGCAACAACGACTTCCTCATCAACCGCGATTTGATTACCATGAGCCTCGCCTCCATCACTCAAGTCGCTCAGTCCAACAGCCCCGACGTTATTATTCAACTTTTCCCGTTTCTTCAACTTCTTGTTCGAATTCTTATCCTTGTTCTGCAGCTTCTTCTTGTCTTTCTTGTGGTGGTGGTGAGTTCCCAGCAGGTCATCCGACCGTTTCTTCTGCTCGGCTATAGCTTCTTCAAACGATTTCTCCCGGATTCCAAAAACTGATACAAGGTACACTGCTATGGCTGTAGCACATGCTACGCCGATAGCTAGGAGTGACATTTGGACGTCCATGATGGTGGTGGTGGGGAACTAGACGTTCCAGCAGTCCACTTTTTTCACTCTTTGTTGCTCTTCTTGTGTGGGTGGTTTGGATTAGGGATCACAGAACAAGACAAAGTTATATGTGTGGGTGGGAGAAAATGCTTGCAGTACAATCTGGAATAGAAAAAATAAATAAATTATTAGAGATTTTGGAATTTGTAGAGTCACATGAAACACTAAGTGCATCTACACCGTGACGGGGCATTAATTAATTATGCTAATTTTTTAGGCAGAGGTGGTTAAACTGAGTTAAAAGTATAGTGGAAAAATATTTATGCCAGCAATATTTTCAGTCTGTTTTTTTCTCATGACGACCAAAATATTAATTTGGCTTTAACGAGAAGAGCGAAAATGCAAACAAGTTTTAATCATAAAGTCAAATGCGAATATATCAGACCGATATTTTTTCAGCTCTTCTGCATAAGTAATTAAAATCTAGCATTTCCACCTTGCATCTATCTAATAAAAATTATTTTTAAACACGCTCTTTTAGTCTACAATTAAAATAGATCGTTTGTTAAGATATGAGCAGTCTCAATATTCCACCGCAAATGTTTTCCAACGTAATAGCATCTCCAGAGTTCATACTAAAGGTCAAACACGAAGCACGCAACAAGAAATGCTCAATAAATAAGTTTCATGTGTAACAAAAAACTTACCGACACAGCTTTCACAGATTTATTTTCCCATCCAAATAAACTAAAAACTAAATAAAACTTAAAGGAAAATATACCACTTTAAAGAATACCTTTTCAGTTCCCAACTTTATCTTTCCAATTATCAACTCACATATTTCCCAAAAATACAGAGAAAAAGAGACCGTGTGGTGTTGGATGGATGATGAAGAGATTGTATTTAAGTGTGTTGTGTGGTTGTCATTTTTTAAAGGAACATGACAGTAGTACTCTACTACAACTAGAGTCGAGCTTTTAGAGGAATGAAATGAACGGGATTTTTTTTAATGATGCAAGGAATGTGTGTAAAATAGAGAGAGGCATCGAGAGAGGCTCAAATCTCATCCGGTCGTGTCCCGTAGCTGTATATAGAAGAGTTAGAGTTTGGTAGAACTACTACATACATACGTCCAGTTTTTTTTGTAATATGCATACATTGTAGAGTTATTATATCGAGGCACTCTTTTTTGGTCCAGGTTGATGTTCTCGGCTTTTTGAGGAATATGTGCATGAAGGGAAAAGTTCGTGAGGGAAGATATTATATGGTTTACTTGTTTTGTCTGTGAGTCTATTCCGTCTATCTAGCACGCTCACATAAAATTATATACTCGGAGGCTTGAATCTGTGAATTTAACTTGCAAATTAATAATACATTTTTGGGAATGCATTTATAGTTCCAAAAGTCCAAATTTATTATAATTGCTAATATTGATATTGTATTATAGCTTATATGAGTATTAGTTGTATTTCACTTATGCCAGCAGCGGATCCGTAATTTCAATTTAAAAAGTGTAGTTCCGGATTGCCTTGTTTTTTGTCCATTTTAACTAAATTTAGTATTAAAATAAGCACGATGCTGAATTAATTCAAATTGTGTTTGAGATAACTTTTTCGGTAAAATGTTGAGAATGGGTTTCTGAGTTTCACAAACCTGTACTGGAGCTTGTTTAAAAGATAGGTAATCAAATGAATCGTTATTATTACTAACTTAATGCTTCTATAAATGAATCAAAATGAAAAAGGCATTACCGTTACCTTAAAATGAAGCTCACATCATTTCCTGTTCTTCTTTGGAATGTTCTGCTGGTCCTTTCATTTCTGTTGGAAAATGCTGTTTCGCTACTTCATTTTCTCCCCTGAAGGTTTTTCTAATCTCGCCAAACCAAAACCAACCCATTCACAAGAATTCTCTCAAGTCAGCGTTATTTCATGCCGAAGCAAAAAAGGGGTAGGGAATCTATGTTACACGTAAACACAACTCACCACCATACTCATCATCATCGCATAAAAAACTAACTATATTTAACACAACACACCGCATTTTCAAATGAAATGGATATCTCGTTCTGATATAAAAATCTCACTTTGCCCAAAGCTTATCAAGTCCTTTTCTGTAGGGAAGTTTAGAAATGCCTCTGCTTAAAAGGGGTAAAGGAAGACTGTAGAATGAGTGGATATGAATGCAGTTCATAGTCCATAACCAAAACAAACAGGCTCACGTTCACATTTTCGGGTGCATTTAATGTTTACACCTTAACAGCTGAGGAAGGTGCATTTTGTCACGAGGACGACGACAGTTTTTAAAAACATTTTTT
>JAHZNI010002152.1:0-12922 GCA_027744415.1 Seira ritae | reverse complement strand
TAATTTTGAGCCATGTTGCAACGCACTAGAAATACATGTACGCTAGTATTAAGCAAGTATTTAAGCAAATATTTGCACAGAATGAAGATTTGCATATTATAAATCTCAATGGTATGGATCACTTCAATTCATATTTGAGAATGTGGGTGGAGTTATTTTTTGCAGGCTTTGTTTATGCTCAAGAAGGAGAAAATATTCGTTTTAAAGAAGATTATTTTAGCCATCATATTTTATGCAATGAAATGAAGAATGAACTTTTTGTATGACAGGACAGGACAACCTGCTAACCGCAGAGTGCATGACACTACACTGTTGATTATGGTTGCACAATGCATGTATAAATATTAGTCATCGTATTTAACTGTCAAAAAATTTGAAGCTAAATGTAAACACTAACATTTCTCATTGTATTGTATGCATGGATTATCTCAACAAAGTTTATGAAGAGAAGAGGCAGTAAGCGGATTAGAGGCAAACCCAGACCATGAAATTGAATTGCCGGATTAGGTGGAACATGATGGTTTAAAAGTCTAAACTTGGAGCTACATGCATCGTGATAATTATAATGAAGAGCTAGTGTGTGCATAGTTTCTACATGTTTGCATCGTTGAGAGAAAAAAACAACAAACAAGTGCAATCAACTTGACTCTCAAAATTGAAATGGAACAACTGCAAGTACAAGTACACCTCAGTTGAAATCCCTTCATTGCCAAAATTCATATTTTTAATGTTGAAGGTCTAATTAAAAGTATGATGTCACGACTGAATTAAAACCAGTTTTAAGGTGAAAGCGCAACAATCAGGTAATACTCTCTGAAGCACCCATCATAAATCTACCGATTTAGTAACATTTTTTCTTTTGAATTATGTCATACAACAACAAAAGGCCTTTTGATGCTCATCTCATGAGGATTTTCATTTCACAATTAGTGGGATGCATTTTTTGCCAAAACATTTAAAGCTTCACTTTATGACTTTTTATGCAAAAGGACTAAAAAAGTGCAAGTGCAAAATGCAGCTATTATGTTTGGGCTCCTGATTTATTTGCATGGTCTGCCGTATGTCATGTACCATTCATTTGAGTTCAAATTAGGCATGCTATTATTTTATTACAGCCATGGCGTGATATTTGACTCACTACTTGCATTTTATGTGATGTAGCACAGATGAAGTCAAGAAGATAACTTGGATTGAATGGAAACGGATCACAAAGTATCATTATGATTTTTTTCATTCGTAGCAATATTAGAGACAAGTGGAAATCAAGTCCAGTAGTTACTCAGAGTAGAGATATATTTGCAATAACAAAGCCAATAACACTCTGTAGTACACTAATCGATCAATAGTAAAATGATTCTTGTCGTTTCACAATCAAATAGAGTAAAAATTGACAAGAGTAAAATAAGCATTTTTGCCTGTCAACACAATTTTTTGTATCAACGCCAAATGAAAAGAATGAAAAGCAGAGTAGCAGAAAGATCGCCAATTAAATTTTTGAGCTGTTTGAATCGACTTTATTTAGCTGAATTAATTAACCTTATCTAGAGTATTAATAAAAGTGATGCAGCCTATATAAAGCTGTCATCACCTTTGCAAAATCTCACTTGATAAAGTTTACAACACGATAGGTTTCAGCTTCGACAGCACATTATATTTTTTAAGATGAACGAGATTTCATTCATATAAATGTCATCAAATGAAATGCAAGTGGCAACCAAAAATGATGCTGATGCCAAATGCCAGCTTCACAAAAAAATGTGCATCAGATACTGAGGGAGCAAAAAGTTATTACATGACAACTGATGAAAGTACACCACATTACGCTTCATCATTTCGTTTTTTTTCTGCCAATGGATAAAGTTTAATGGCGTAATATTTTAGTGCACAAAAAGGGGAAAACTACCGTTGACACTCATTTCCGCATTTTGATCATTTCAATGTTTTCCTTGAGATGGGAAAAGCTGAAAGGTTTCTTCAACTTTTTGAAATCGTGTTTTCGTTCAAGAAAGCTGAAAAAATACTTACATGAAATTCAGCCTCTTGGAGTGAGTCATGTCCGAGAAGGTTTGGAATCATCATTTTCGTATAGCCAATATTTTTACAAAGGGTGAAATTGACTGGAATGTTGACACATGTGTAGCCATTGCCATAAGTACCAGACCGGAAGCTCCCCCCATCCCACTCATCACTCGAAGGGGAGAAAAAGGCCTGCTCATGACTCAAGTGAATGAGACATGTGAAGATGAGCGTGACACCAAAGAGGAGAGAGGAACAGGGTGGAAATACACTCATGAAGCCTGCACTCCTACCTCTCCTTTTCATTGCACGTCTATTTGTCAACAACACCACGGGTTTTGACTGACGTTCCTGTTCCCTGTCAGTGCAGCAGTTATCATTAAAATCGCATTCTTGTTGATTCACACCCTCTTCATCATCATCTTCATACTTTTCACTCCTCACTCTCCTCGCGCTTAAATATCTCTTCCGATCATTACAACGAAACGTCCACTCATGTGAAACTGAGGGATTGTCCATGCTGGAGCTGGTGCTGACACCAGATCCAAATCTCCTACTTCCTTCAGCAACTTCATCACTACAGAGTTTTGCTGCATACGATTTGCCCAGACATAGAACGCTGTTCTTCATTTTGCTTTCTCTTTGCCCAGCAGAGTTAAACTTTCCCATTCTTTTACTTTTGTATGGCACTAATGCACGTCGAATCCTTTCCTCGTCATAAAGTGCTTTCGGTCTTGGACAATTTATGCCAAAATGCTATTTCACAATTGATACATTCCATTCTTCCATTCCATCATGCAACCTTTCATCCTTAATAATCAGTTCCTTTGGAAAGCATATTTCACCATGAGATGCTTCACAAAGTTTCTTGACAGTCAACGTTGTCACTTCACCCCAATGGAAGCGTCACTTAATATTATACACAATATTATTCTGAGGTCGCAAATAAAGTCTTCTTATATTAAATTCCAGATAAATTTACGAAAGTAAAGGATATTTATCGATGTCTTTACGTTTTCACTGAAACTGTCCAATTTAAATGGTTAACTCGACGTCCGATATTGCTGCTGAAGTGATCTGGAGGAGAGACAAACTTGCACTGGGGCTTTCTCGTGAGTAGTAGTGTAACCCAAACAGACTTTTTTTCTCTCTCGAGCTCCCTGACTCTTCTCTGGAGGAGAGAGACACACACAGAAAAGGACAAACTCGCACTCACACATTTATTCTCTTTTAACTTAATTCCTATGTTCGACTCAAGAGAATCGAATGCAGTGTTTCTGCTTGTTAGCTGTCTCCTCTTGACAGCATAAGTTGAGGATGATGCTGATGATAATAGTTTGAGTGAGGGCAAGGCAAGAACTCAAAAAATGTTCTGGCTTCTTCATTTTCCTTTGCATCATAATATTATTATGTTTATGGTGTTGGTGGTGGTAGAAGGAAGAAGAGACAGAGATCCCAGAGAAAAAATTAAATGCATCAGGTTACCCTCGTTTTAAACGAAGTTCATATTTTTTAAGAAAGTAAATGGGTGATTTTTCAGCGAAGTTGCTGCTTTTGGCTGAATGCAATGCAACGCACACAACACACGACACGTTTAGCAGGGTAATATTCTGATGGGTCCATATCATTTAAGTCAAGTAGCAAACTCAGCCATTAAAAAATAAAGGTGCTTTTCATCATCATCAGCTTCTCTCAGAGCCACGTCTTCAATCTTTCACAAGAGCACTAAACTAAAGCCCATTTTTTCTTGAGGTAATATACTGCTGAAAACATGGACGAAAAAAATGTTATGGAAAAAGCAGAGAACTTGTAGGGTTGTTGGTGTGGTAAATGGTAAAAAGAAGAAGCTTTGGGAGCTATAGAAGCTGTTCGTACTTATCAGTTGAAAGACAAAGAGTAGTGTAAATAAAAGATAATATATAATACTATAATCTGACCATCATGAAAAAGTATTGAGATACATCGTTTTCAGCAAACTCCATTTTGAAAATAAAAAGTATAATAATCATAATATCTGATTTCTTCTACAAAAAATAATAATGTATGACACAAGGATTGTCGAATTTTAATAGATAACTGTTTGATCCTACTAATGAGAGAATGTCATGATAGGAATAATAATATTGAAATTGTGAAAATAAAAACGCATGGGCTTCATTTCAGATTAATTCTTTTAAAAAAAATCATCAGGCTCATCGGAGTCAAGTTTTTTCCTTCATCTTCAGATACAATTCCCCCTTTCCCCTACTCAACTCTCACACTTCTTGTTCTGGTAGGTTACCTCTTCTAGAGTACCATCATCAGTTTAACTATTTCCCCAAGTCTCCTCTCTAACACGTCCAGGTTATTAGTGATGGTGAAGATGAGGTTGAAGATTGATGAATTATATAATGATTACTGACTCGATAAATACTAGTAATCAAATGATTTGTTGTTTTTTCTAGTTTGTTTTTTCTTGGAGCAGTTGGTTAGATAAGTGGCTGCTGGTCTAGAAAAAAAATTGAGGAAACATGCATAGCCTGTTCTCGGATTTAAAATGCGTGATTCTGATTGCACGCATAGTTGGGACAGGAGATGAAGATGGAGAAGGGTAAAATTGGGCTTGAGCTTAAATTGTGTACATAAGCATAAGAAAAAAATCTCTTACCAATTTTCCCCTGAGAAAGATCTGTGACAAGGGAAGTAAGTAATGAAACTTGGATTGAATTGATGGAACTTGGTCTGGTCTGGTCTGATTCTTATTTGTTCGTAATTCATGATGCTTCACCTCAAGTCAATAATGAAAAGAAAGATTTTGGATAACAACAATGCTTCTCTGGAAGGTCTTTGTTTGTGTGCCTTTTTAGAACTGTTAAATATGCATGGTGACAATGACGATGGTGATGCAACAATGTAACTTTATTTAGCACGTATGGAAATTGATTGCACTCAATTGCTTCGAATGTGCATACCTGTACGATTTTGCGAAAAGCTCTTGATGTCAGTTTCAATCCTATGTACATCTTTCCTTGATTTTCAAGTCTTGTGGAGAGACATATTTCTCTCCTGATAAAATGAAAATTAAGCATTTAATTGATGCATGAAAGGGGGTAGGGACGAACGCCAAATTGTTTATTTATTTTATTACATGACTTGAATCATCACAGGGACGTGTCAAGTAATAAAGATATAACCTTTCAACACCTGGTCTCGTTTGTTTAACGTAGAAAAAGATGAAAATGCTGAGATTATTATTATTTTTATAGCTCTACGTCCATAAACATAATATATGATGGGTTATAATTCATTTTTCGAGGAAAATAAAGGCTGGCTGGCCTTTTCTCCTTGTTCTATTTTTTTCTGTTTCGTTCGTTCGGGTCTAAAAATTTCATCACGATTTTTGCTCTCTTGGTTCTTCCACTTTACTTGACTTGTCAGTCAGGCTTGCTTGCTCCTAATATGTACACTTGTTACGGACGTTGAGAAGAATATCTGGCTTTACGATTTACAATTGTTTCCACTTTCCATGATGATTTTTTATAGTTTTCAACTGCACTCCTGTCTTGCTCATGATGATGACAGGAATCCGCGCTCATTTCGACAAGAAAAACTCAGAGTATAAATATATTTAGGGATTTTGTAACAAGTAGATACGAGTCACATGCATCATTACCATGATAAGTAGATATGATCGTATTTCAGAAATGCTTTCTTCTTGGAAAATAAAGCAGTTTTTCAAAGCATCCAAATTAGTACAACTAGATTTTCCCCGAGCAATAATAGTACAAATCTGTAATCATATCCGCTCTATCCCATATTGTCGTATCCTGTCATACAAATTGAGTAAGTCATACTTGAATTTAAAATGATTAAGTTAATGCTTTTTCTACCTTAATCATTCCAACAAACATGATCCACCGGAATTTTACATAACATAAATGTCTTCCTCCTTTCAATAAATGTACATGAGTCAGAGTAACAGCGAATAATGCTCCCCTAAAAGAATACGAACCACGTAGAGTATAGCGTAAATGGTTGAGCGTGCGTTGCGAACATCTATGTTCATCTGGAAAATCGAATTCAGGAAAAGGGCCAAGTGAAGTCACGGATGGATGGGGACGTCATTTGGTTCCTCTGGATTTGTGAATTTTTGTGATGGCTTTACCTAATCTGATGATGACTTGCTCAGAAATGAGAAAAACAAGCACAATAATAAAGGTGAATATTGTTTTATTGACTCTTACCCCAAATAACCTGTCATGTAAGTCAGTGATTGAATAGATAGGAAAGCAACACGTGCTCAAAACCTTTGCTTCAATTATTTGTTTATTTTTCATAAAGAGAAAATAATAATAACCAAAGTTAGAGGTTTTTCAGAAAAGGGAGCTTTTGTGTGGATTACGTATTCCATTTGTTGCTCACTGTATTTATTTACTTGACTCTCGCTCTCATTCCCAAAACCTCTTTTGACAGCTAAGTAAATTCCCAATTCTTGCTTGGCTACTATGAAGAGACAAGACATGAGTCTTTTTAAGGAGGCCATAAAATGGATTGAATCCCTTCCAGTTTCACAGTCAAGGGACATTCAAATGCTGAAATGAAATGCTTCCAGAGCCAGAGTATGGCTGGCTCCTTACTTCAGGTTCCTTACCGTTCTTTGAAAGATGGCTTTGAGTTACCTACACATATTATATGACTTCATCATTCCAATTTACTAATTCATTTCTTTTCAATTGAAAACTAGATTTATGTATGACATTGAAAGTATATTTTTACTGAAGTCAATAGATTAATCCACACTTTCTATTAATATTGAGATTTTCATTTCTTATGCAGTATATATTTAAAAAAAACTACCTATGCCTGTTCCAAATAGGAAACATCGCTGACTAGAGATTCGTTATTGTTATACCGGAGAAAAATGAGTTCCTTCAATAAATTTGTTGGATTTGATGTACTGTACCGTAGAATTGTTTGCAAACCTACCCTTTTCAGTACATTCAGGCAAAATTAGCCCCAATATCGGACTTTCATTACTTCAAAACGAAAGAGATTTACGGGAAATTCATTTTCGCCGTTATTTTCTGAGCCAGCTTCAGTGTGTAATTGATGTGCTACATTCTTACGTAATATTCACGTAAGAGTTTTCACTGATCATGCATAATTGATTGTCTTCAATAATTTTTAAAGTCAGTCATCAACAAGGGGTTTTCCTATATGATAAGAATTCAAATTTGCAATTCTCCATCGTTTGTAAAGTAGAAAGAGAAAGTACGTTTCTTACATGTTCATGTAAGCTTTGAAACCGTGTCCCACGTAGCCCCATATCAAACTAATTGTGCTCCAGATCTAATAAAAACACGACTTTTTTACACCAGACTAACACACAAATTATCTAAAAATGTCTACGTCTGTACCAGAAAAATTACATTGAAACTTTTGATTTCGACTGGCTGTTTTAGATTTCGTCCGAATTTTTTGTTCATGTTGATCACCGGCTACTGGGCATGACATCGCGAAACGTAATGACAGCAGATCATTTGTTTTGCAGCAAGACAAACAAAGCAGTCGGAGTGGTTCCTAACTGAGAATTTATAGGTACTTGGAAAAGCAGTATGTAATAATCGAATTAAAATGAATTATTGTAGCAAACAGGTAACATTGAAAATTGTTTGATGATTTTTTGTAACAAGTGTAAGTTGTCATCGTTATTCCAACGCTATCCTTGACCGTCCCTGTTGTTCCATGTTCATGCTCATCAACTCAAGATCTTATGATTGAATTTGTTTTTGTTCAGATGGTGTGGCCTTTGTCTCACTTAAATGAGGAATGACGTGTTTAGGAAATTAGGAAGTAAAAGATTCAAAAATGGCTGGCAAGAGTGACTCATACTGGGGTGCCATTCAAACATTTAAGACCACCCCATGATTTTCAATTTTTTCCTCCAAAACCGAACGTCCGCACTCAATGTGAACTGTGGAATAATCCCCATATACGTAGCTACGTGTCAGGTGCAACATTTTTTAGAGATTATTATTACTCTGATTTAATTGAAGAATTTTTATTGAATTTTGTGGCATTCATACATATTAGACCACTTTCAATACGGATCGAAAATTATTAGATAATGTGGTGTGAATGCAGAATTGCAGAAGCGTTGATTGTATCTGAAAGAAAGCTTTACGAGCTTTCGAACAAGGTATCACAATCACACCGACACTCTATTTCCTAATATTCAAAGGTACTGGACATTGAATGAAAACCATTATTTTCGAGAAATTATAAGGGAAACATACCAACTTTCAAGCAAAAATTCCATTTATTTCTGAGAATTTTAAGCTATTTTCAATACGATTTCTTCTTCAATGTAGCCAAGAAGGCGACGCTTCTGACATGCATGCATAGTAGGTACTTTCTCTAACAAAAATGGTTTCATCACATTTCTCAAGTAACCCCATTACATAGTTGATATTCGATGTTGTCCTTATCGATGGAATGGACGAACAATATTTCGTATCTGCTTCCTTACGCGCAGCTCCGATTTAAATAATATTAATTACTTAGTATCCTATTATCCAACCCAGCAGTATGAATGCGTATAAATAAAGATTTAGAAAAAACAAATTTAAAGCGATCTACAGATAAAATGTGATACAAAATAAGTTTTTATGAATATTATTACTAAATTTCAGCATTTTTATCACGTTGAATCTGTCGATAGCTTAGCTTTAATAGGTCCTGAAGCCGTCTAACACAAGAACGCTATGGCATTAGTCGTCTAAATATTTACTTGATGCATGCAGCCAAAATTGTCAGATTTAGATTGATCCATTGTACGACTAGCATTACTCATTGTTAGCATCCAACACCCCCTGATAAATAAGTAGCCACTTTTCCCCTACTGATGTTGTGAAACGACACAAAATTAAGAGATACAGATCAAAAAATGAAAACAATTTGAAGGTACACACAATCACAACGACCACCAACTCGGCCATCTATTTACTGTGGACGTATGATTTTCTCTGTCGTCCGGTCCGTGATATCATTGTTGTTGGAAATGGAAATCAAATACTTTTCTTGGCATTCTGAAAAACTCGTAGCATTGCTTTTTACATACGCGTTCCGTACAGGAAATATATATTCGCAAGCAAAGAATTACCTGATGGAAAAATTAAATATAACTCTTTTACGTAAACTTCAATAGGAGGAAGATTTTTGAATCGACATTATTATAGCTCATTGATTGCAATAAAACAATACAAATGAGCAAAACCTTTGTAAAAATAAATCAGGAGACGCTTTACGAATTTCCAGGACATCCCTGCATAGACTAAAGCCCTTTGCTTAAAGACAAAGAAAACAATCTTGGGGGGAAGCCTAACGAGTCATTCATGTGACATGTGCTTTAATAAAATATTGACTGAGAGTCAGTATCAGATTAAAGTTAGCAGGTGAGCGTAATAGACGTCGAGCAAAAATGGTTTAGTGGAGCCCGGACAGAAGAGGCTGTTTGTTGAGCCAGCAGGATGAGAATAGGGACGGATGGATGGATTGGGAAATGATAAGATGTAAAGATCTGTTTGGCTTTAGTGACTTGCAAGTGACGTGAATAGCTTTTATTTCCAAAAAACTGTTTCGTTGCATGTGATGGTGATTGTGTGGCTGTGGCACTACTAATACTGCGAGAGAGCAAGAGCTGCCTGTGTGGTACGAAATTAGTGTGAACAGTGTGAAGTGAAGCAGTTTATCTAGGGTTTATTTTCATGAGACCAAGCAGGCCCCTAAGCGACTGAACCTGCCAACCTGTCAAAACCAAGATTATTTAATGTCACAGAAAGAAAGCATTGTACTGAACCAACAACATAAGACATCGTAGGAAACTTAATCATTTATCTGTATTCTTGGCAGGAGTAGAAGCTTGCTAGGCTACTGCTACACAGTCAGTCAGTCACAAACCTTATAATTCAGATTCAGCAGAAAAGAAGAGACAAACAGAAAGAAGAGGTTTGAATTTGAACTTGAGGGCTTTCAGAGGAGATGGAAAAGTGAATCGAACAATCGAAGGAGACGCAACTGCCACCTCATTTTTCCTATCTTATGCTACACCTACACCACTAATAAATTGTAATACGAACTGAACTTTCAATCATAGCTAAAACTTCTAGCGTTTACGATTTCGATTTAAAAATTATTGAGTTAAGCAAGTTTATTGCCAAATAATTATTTTGGAGAACATTTACCTGCTTTTTTGGTGTATGAGAGATGGTCGTATTTGCACCAATTGCACCTCAATGATTGAATCTGAAGGATTCCTCGGGCTTTCGTAAAATGAAATGTGCCATGAAATAGTGCGTGTTTCTCTGTCTTCGTGGAATCGCAGTATATTTACAAGTACGCCGTTGTTTCCGACTTGTGGGGCATTGTGAGAAACTTAAATTTATTTAATGATAGGCAGACGCAAGATAAAAATATAATTCTCTGCAGTGCTTCCAGTCAATATTTCATTGGAATATGTACCTGTCAGTCTTTTCTCACATCATCTTACATCACGCCTCCCCGAAAGGATACTCTTAAAAGACCGATGGACAACAGTTGATAAACAGTACACATCCACAGGCGCCCCCTGTCCAGGGTCTTAAGTTGACTGAGCACTTAAAACCTGAATTCTCGTTGTTAGACTGAAACCTCCAACAAGTCATGAGAAAATATTATACGAGGAATTGAGTTTAATGCTACGAAAATATTAAGGTTATCATGATTTTTAAATGCGTCCAGATAAACGGAGAACTGAAACTTCCAAGACCCCTTTATTGCTAAATTAAATTAAATGAATAAAATTTTATTAAATTAAATGTGTCAATCGGGATGCACATACATATATCTTCTTCTTTGCGATTTTTGATTTAATACATAATATTCTGTCAAAAGTATAATTATAATATAAAGTACAAATACGCATGACTGGCAAAATGGATAGGTTACAAGTTCGTTTCTTTAGATAAGGTTATTTTTATTTACACGCATACAAAAGATTTTCTGAAATATCACATACGTTCTTACGTTCACTTTAGTAAAACTATTTCAAAGTGAGAAATCATGGTACGTATTGATTCCAACTTTATAATATATGTAATATATTCTATTCATGTAAAGGAGTTTGTAAGGTATCATCGGTGACAATAAAAATATAATTGGCTTCATAAAAATATACCATTCACACTAAGGATCATTTGTAATTGTAATTCTAATTAATTCCTTTATATTTAAAATTTAATTAAAGCATCCACAATCTGTCACTCTAAAAATTATTAAATAGCGCCCACTGTTATTAACAAAAGAGGAAAATGAAAAAAAGCGATGAAAATTGAAAATACATTTTAAAAAATCTTAAAAAATAAATCTCGTTTCCAGAAATAATGCAAATAAAAAATGATAGTGCTTCCTACTGTAATATCACGGGAAATCTTAAGTACGTCTACATTACTTCTCAAAAAACGGAGTACTTGTTGCATTTCGTAGTATTTTGTACTGCTATCAATGCGGATGAACATATTTAAAGTTTATATTTGGCTTCACATATAAAATACTAGCGATTGGGTAGGTACACACAAACCATGAATATCATCTTTATCACTAAAGGAATGTACCTATAGAAAGGCAATAAACTCGTTTATTTATTTACTAATAAGTGAATAGGAGAAGCTATCGCCTACTTTAGCCCAGTTTCAAGAAAATTTACGAATCTAGTGAAAGCACATGCAGATTGCTGAAAATTAAAGCTTCATTAATTAATCAGCATTTAAGAACAAGGCATACCTAGATAATGAATGAGTAGTGTAGCATTCACATTATGTATTACAACCAATATTTAGCGGTATTTTATCACTCGCAACAATAAAAATGTGCTTCGCTCTGACTAAGACTTAATAATGTATGTACTTAGTTTTAGCATCGATGTAAACAAGATTCTTCATCCCTTAGTTTCGTTACAGAGAAATTATGATTATGTAGCGTTTGCTTGTTTGGTGACCCACGTAACATAATGAAGTAATGAGATTGTAGACAGAACATCAACGGTAAGATTGTTGGGTTTGACGATCATGAGAAGAGTGGTTTAGGTGCAGCCATTGATTTGTGAAGGTGGATACTCCTCGGAATCAGTGACGACCGGGAATATCCACTAAGTTCGGATCAGAAATGGTTCTAAAAACAAAATTAGATCTAATAAGATTTCCCCCTAAATTTCAGATAAAGAAAGACAGTGACATGGAAACAGATACAGAAAGGACTCTCGTAGAAAGAACTTACCATAAGGAAAATAAAATTAACACAAACTTTAGAATCAAAGCTCGTCACCTTGATTAATACAATATATTCCTGAATCAAGTACAATTAAAATAGCTCGAAATCGTAAGATAAGCCTGCAAATATACTTACCTGTAAGCATATTTTTCACTGTGTTTCTTGGAGCCAATGAGCTGCACTGCAGCATAAAAATGCTGCTGGCGATTAGGTCCACGGTCTTGCTTCTCCAACACAAGCATGAAATTTTGACCGAAGCAGGATTGCATCATCACCCTGAAATTAGAAAAAGAAATAGTAAACGATGTTGTACTTTTTCACATACGTAATCTCTAAGGAAAGAACTCTACCAGTCCACAGCTCCGGGAAGATTGATGTCCGTAGCTAAAAAGACAATATCTTCACCTGGAAAGCAAAACGAATACAGATAATTAGTACTTATTCTTATTCAATCGGAAAGTCTTGCACCTGAAGGGACTGACCATGGAGAGTAGTTATAGACTTATGACAATTTAAAAGATGAGTCATCACGTGATCCAAAGCACCATTCCACTTGCAGCTCGCACCTAAATATATACAATTAGTTTAGATAAAATTAAAACAGGTACATTGACAATAACAA